>JANKOD010000005.1:2303611-2322381 GCA_026284645.1 Erythroxylum acuminatum | reverse complement strand
TAAAATAAACGGGTCAATCACTCACAAAAAATAAGGGCTCAATCGGACCGTTTCATACTCCAGTTCACCGGTCCGACCAGCCGGTTCAGTCCGGTTTTTAAAACACTAGTAAAAATGGTAATGGATCGGAATGGGCCAGTATAATTTTTGTGACTAACTCGAAACATGGGTGGGCTTGCATTTAAGCGGACTACCTAAAATATCATTTTTGAAAATTTTACCCAAAATAATGTTGTTTTAGTTGAGCGATAGGGTTTTAAGCCTTTCGAGTGGAGCCTTGAGTTTGGTGAACCAGTTAAGGCCAGATCCAAAGTTTAGTTAAACAAAACTTGACTTGTTGAATTCAAGTTGAACTAAATTAGGTTAAAGTTGAACTATCATTAAAGATGACAATGAATTGATTTGAGCTTGAGCTTAGCCTAAAATTTTGTGTTCAGGCTCGACATAACACAAAGTTTGATTGGACTCAAGGCTCTAAGCCTGAGCCTGAGCTTGCTTGGGTTTGAGCAACTTAAAGTCTAATAGGGTTCAAGTCAATATATTTTTAAAATTAAAAATGATGTTGTTTTAATGTGATAGTTTTAAGCTTCGGGCCAAGCCAAGCTAGGAAAGCCTTATGAGCTCGACCCGAAGCTTGATCAACTCGGATCAAATTGAGTTGAGCCAAGTCAGATTGGGTCATTTTATTCCATCACTAACTATCATGCCTAAATATAGACTCCAAATTAACAGTTTTTAAAAACTTGACTAATGGAACTAGTTTAAATAAGTCAAAATAAGTTTGATTATATTTAGACTCAAATAAGAGTACTTTGGTTCAATCAAGTTCAAATGTGAAAAATTTTTAAATTCAAGTTGAGATCTTAAGAGGTTAGACCCGATACTGATTTTTCTCAAATTATAGTTTAAGGAAAGCCAAACTCCTTACTAACTTAGATCAACATTTTTAATTACGCCCTCTTCTTTTGAATGTTACATAAAGCTTGTTTAGCAAGAATGGCATTTTGAATCGAGCCCAAGGTGAGTTGATCGAGTTACGATTAATTTGAATTTTTATAAATTTTGGGCTTCGTGTTGAGTTTAGTCTTAGACTATCTGACTTGATCTTGTTTGAAGCACGAAATTTTCAAATGTTAAATAAAAAATGTATAGATATTGTATTGTATACAATAAACATGAAACGGTAGCTAGGTATGACAATTAGATCCGGCTTGAAGTCAACAGTCTAGCCTGCATTGATCGGGCCACAGACCAGACTCAAGCTAGAAATGTCCAGACTCAATCTTATTTAAGGGCTGATCGAGAGTTACAAAAAGACGTCATTTTTTGAATTTTTTTAAAAAAGTAATAAATCAAGTCGAGCCGGCTCGCTTTAGGTCTGTATGGCCTGATATTTCATTGGTCGAGCCACTAGCCCTACCGATTGTCATTCTTATAGCTTCTCGTGGGACAAATCCAAGTCATTACATTGTCGTGTTTCATTTCAAAGCAAGGATATTCTTGTTTTTTTTTCATTTTCATATCCTGACGAAGTCTATAAGAGTTAACAGAATGAATAGTCAAATTTGTCCATTGATAAAAAAAAGTTGAAAAAATATTTGAAAAGTATATGTCTTTTACTCTTTTAAATTTATTTTAAATTATGATCTTGGTGTTTCATATGCTTCTCGGTAATTGATATACATCAATTAGAAAGGCAAAAAAGGTTTTATCTTGAGTGAGTCATTTATTCTTCTCCTTAATTGGCTGGCTTAAGATAAGGTGATATGTCAACTTCAACAATTTGTGTACTTTTATTGATATTTTTCCATGTCAGACTTGCATATCAGCATAATATGAATAGAAAATAGGCCAAAAGGCACGCGCCCGTCAGCTATTCCAACACGTGGCAAGCACGGATGAGAACACGCGACTTGCGTGTGTGCTACATACACCATACAAGTTTAGCGCACGAACCAACATGCGCCACACAATTTCTCAGCATGTAGTTGCGTGTGGAAGCATGCGCACATCTAGAGACACGTCGGGCGTGCCAGCGTGCAGTGCACGAGTTACCGGTTGACACGCACCTATAACATCAATGTGACATCATGCTGACATCATCACTACAATGTTTACTGACGTCATCAGCCAAACAAAGGAAACAATTTCAAAATTCCCGTAAGGGTGCCCCTGGTCCTTTTGGGTCAGTTTCTAGGTTCGACAAAATTTTAAGTGATTTTTTTTAATTTTTCTGGATTAATTACGTTGGTAATTTTACTATAGAAAAGGAAATGAGACATTCTAAAGCCCTTTTTAAGTGCATTTTCGTGCAAAAAATGTGCCGTTAGTGAGATACATGAGATTCTCGTGTCTTGGGTGGTCAGTTCTATGTTAGGTGAAGCATGATAGTCCCTCTGATAAGGTTTTTTTCTACAAAAGTCTCAAATAAAGTTTTTAAAGAATGTCTTCAGCACGAGTATTTGAAGATAACATTGTGCTTTCAGGTTTAGCATTAATTGATTATTCATTTCACATACTATATTTCCATATAGAGTGTAAGGATAACATAAGGATATATCTTTTGTGTTTGTGGGCCTTTTGAGTACTGATGAGATTGCAGTAACTACAGTAGCCTTTTATCAGCATTTGAATTGTTCTACTTACATATTGGAGGATGTCTTTGGTCTCGTGTTTGTTTATTCTGCCCACAGGTGTTGGCCTTACATGAGATTTTGAGATATGCATAAAAGCATTAGATGGAAGAAAGTCGTTGCTTAAATGATCTATTCGTCCACAGGTAGTGGTGTCATGAGAGTTGATGGTTTGTACTCTGATCGCTTTTATATGGAGGTCTAATTGCATATATTATGTATTCAGTCCACAGGTGTTTCATAGTATATGTGATCGGATTCTTGGTATAGATATTGTTTTAATGCTTTAAGTATCACTGTTGTCCTGCATTTGTGTTGATCTTTGTATTGTCCTTTTGTAGTCTGTAGTAAACCAGCTGAATCGGGTGCACAGAATAGGGTAGGAAGAAGAGGACAGTCGAGAAGAGAGGGAGAAGCAAAAGAGAGCAGAAGGGAGAGTGAGTGGAGGATAAGAGAATATTGTATTGATTTTCTTGTTATGTCCCCTAGGACAACTGTAGCGTGAAATATATCCTCATGTAAGTAAGTTTGTTGTAACCGTAGAGTTATGAATAAAAAGAAAATGATTACAATCAACAATTTATGCTTGCAACGATCTGTTCCTTAGTGGACCATAAGCCTTGTAGTAAACTTCATAAGTCCACTCCGAATGGGTCATAACAGAGTCACATTTTCTGGCAACAACAATGTTGTCACCATTGAAACCTTAACCGATTTCAATTTCAAGAAGCGGAAGCAAGACGTTGAATTTGCCTTAGATATGACAAACATCAACATGGGTATGCTGATAGAGAGACCGTCTCTACTTACAAACATCAGCTTGGAATTTGCAATTTGAGAGTGGTCGAACAGAATGTGTTACTTGACCATTAAGAGGTCAATCCCAGATCATTGTTGAGTAGACTACTGGACACTATCATAACGAAGGAATTTATGGATAATGTTTCCCAAAAATGTAAGGTCTCGTCTAATGCTAAGTTGAGTACCTTAATTAAGGATCTGTTCTCTATTAAGTATATTGGAGAAGGAGGTGTTAGGAAATACATTATAAAGATGGTCTACCTTCAAAGTAAGCAGAAGGCACTGGATAGTGCACAGGCCCTTAATACTCTTCCTCAAGAATTTGAGATACTGCTCACTTCATACATTTCTCAGGATAAGGCTTAGGATATCAATGCCTAGATTTCTTAGTGTGTTGCAATAGAGAAGAAGCTGAAGAGCACTCCTTATGTGGCTTTGTATGCAGCCAAAGGTAAGAGGAAGGCTAAGTCCCAAAAGGTTAAGGCTAAGAAAACCAAAACCTCCCCGTATATTTATACTAGACAGTCCAGCACAAGACCTAAAGAATATGAGGTGCTTCTTCTGTAAGAAGAAGAGACATAGGAAATCTGATTGCTAGAAGTACAAAGTCTGGAAAGTTAGACTGGAGCTATCAGGTAACTCCTCGAATTATATGATTCATGAATCCAATTTAGCTATAGCCACATCCAGTTCTTGATGGCTAGATAGTGGTGCATCTAATCATGTTGCTTCCACAATGCAGGGATTTAGATCCAAGAGAAAGCCAACTAAAGGGGAGGAGAAACTGATGGTCGGTAGCCAACTAAAGGGGAGGAGAAATTGATGGTCGGTAATAATGAAGAAGTAGATGTTTTATATGAAAGGGATGCAGGTTTGAACCTCAATATGAGATTTGTACATGTTTTACGAGACACATTTTATACATCGTCTTTTAGACAGAATCTGATATCTGTATCAATTTTGCATAAAGAGGGTTATCATTTTGTAATTGATACTTCAGTTGTAAATATATCTTTTAATGAAAAACATATCGGAACTGCCTTCTTATCTTATGGGTTATAGAATGTGTCTTACCCCTAATGAAATGTATGCTTCTTCTTATATTGTCAAACCTGTTACTTGTAAGAGATCTTTAATAAAGGAAATGTCGCACATGTTGTGGCATAAATGTTTAGGCCACATTTCCAGAGCTAGGGTTGAGAGATTAATAAAGAAAAACATTCTCCCAACTCTTGATTTTGGTGATTTGGAAACATATGTTGATTGGTACAGAGGTAAGTTAACCAAGATAAAGAGTCAACTAGTGCTTATGACTTGTTAGATCTCATACATACAGACATAAGTGGACCCTATAAAGCTATGTTATGCAATTCTATATTTTTTTGATATTTATAGATGATTATTCCCATTACGGTTACATTTTCTTGTTTAAGGAAAAGTCTGAAGTTCTTGATAAATTTAAGATCTTCAAGACTAAGGTTGATAATTAATTGAAAAAAATCAATCAAGATTGTCAGATTTGATCAAGGAGGAGAGTACTATAGCAGACATGGCGTTGCAGGACAAGAAAAAGGTTTGTTTGTCAGGTATGTGGAATCAATTAAAATAGTGACTCAATTCATTATACCGGATAGTCCTGAGCAAAATGGTGTGGCTGAAAGGCGCAACCGCACCCTAAAGAACATGATGAGGTCAATGCAAAGCAGGACTAACATACCCGATTACCTTTAGGGTGAAGCTATTAAGACGACATTGTATATATTAAATAGAGATTCAAGCAAGTCAGTGCCTAAAACGCCTTTCGAAGTCTAAAAAAGGTGGAAACAAAGCCTTTCACACATTCGTGTATAGGACTGCCCTATTGAGATACGATTATATAATTCTTATAAAAGCAAATTGCATCCTCATTCTACTCATTGCTATCTAGTAGGATATCCTGGCCATTCTAAAGACTAAAGATTTTTTTGTAGAGAAGGAAGAGCCAGAATTGTCGAATCATAAACAACAAAATTTTTAGAACATGATGTTTATAAAGAAGGCGGGCCCTATCGTCCTTCAGATGATAGCAGGACAGATATGATAATTATTTCATATTTTTCACTCATATAGTCAGGTCCAGTGGATCAAGATCCAAGTACCATGCTTGTGTAGGAACAGGAACCTATACCCGTACAAGAATAGGTTCCTGGGGTACAAGAGCCAATGTAGTTGCGTAGATCCACTAGAGAGAGACGTCCTGCTATCTCATCTGATTACATAATCTATTTGGGTGAACAAAACTATGAAATTGGACATATTGTGGATCCAGTCACTTTTACATAAGTTATTTTTGGACCCTATGCAGACTTGTGGTGGGAAGCAATAAAGGATGTGATGCAACCTATGAAGCACAATAAGGTATAGGAGCTGGTTGATTTGCCTCAACATTGCAGACTCATTAATTGCAAATGACTATTTAAGACCAAGAAGGACACTAAAGGTAAAGTTAAGCGGTTTAAAGCTTGATTAGTTACCAGAGGGTTTACTCAGAGAGAAGAAGTTGATTTTAATGTTAGCTTCTCTCCTGTATCCTCGAACGATGTATTTAGAGTGATTATGACAATAGTAGCTCATTATGACATGAAGCTACATCAGATGGACGTTAAAACTACATTTCTAAATGGTGACCTTTATAAGGAGGTCTATATGAAGAAACTTGATGGATATCAGGATCAATTTGTAACTGACAACATTTGCAAATTGGCTAAATCAATGTACAGTTTGAAACAAGCTTCTAGTCAGTGGTACCTAAAGTTTGATGAGGTTTTGAACAATTTCGACATTGTAGAAAACAAAGTTGAAAGATGTTTGTATTATAAGATCAAGGGGAGCAAAGTCATCTTCCTACTGTTGTATGTGGATGATATATTGCTCGTATCAAATGACTTGACCATGTTGTATAAAGTTAAGCAACTTTTGGCCAAACATTTTGACATGAAAGACCTTGGTGAAACATCTTTTGTCCTAGGTATACAGATTTACCAGGACGGATCTCCACACTCATTAAGCCTCTCACAGAGTGCATACATTGAACATGTGCTGTAAAGGTTTAATATGGCTAATTATAAACCGGTTGTAGCACCTATCTCTTATGGTGAGAGATTATATTTAGCACAGTGTCCAAAGAATAAAGTTGAGAGAGAGGCTATGAGAAATGTTTCATACTCTAGTACAGTTGGTAGCCTGATGTATGCTCAGGTATGCACTAGGCTAGACATTGCATTTGCTGTTGAACTACTGGGTTGATATCTGACTAACCCAGGTATAGATAACTGGAATGCAATCAAACTAGTATTGAGATATTTAAAGGGTACTAAAGATTATATGTTGACATACAGACGAGTCAACGATCTAAATTTGGTGGGGTATACAGATTCCGATTTTGCTATGTGTTCGGATGATCAGAAGTCCTCTTTAGGTTACATTTTTATTTTAGTAGATGGTGCAGTATCATGGAACAGTGTCAAGCAGACACTGATAACTTCCTCGACCATATATGTAGAGTTTGTTGCATGCTATGAGGCTGCTTCATAAGCAGTTTGGCTCAAAAACTTGACTGGGGGAGCTTTGTAGCTGCTCTTTCTAGACATTATTCATCATTGTTCGACCCACTTATTGCTGAACTCATGTCGATCAGAGAAGCACTATCGTGGCTGAAAGACAAACAAATTGATCATGTTGTTGTGGAATCGAATTGTTTGTTGACTGTACAAGCGCTTACAAATTCGTCTGTTAATCGTTCATAGATTGGAATGTTGACTTTGGACTGTTTAGCTTTCAAGCGTTATTTCCTTCACTTGTCCTTCCAATGGACGCGCAGGATTGCCAATAAGGGCGACTCACTCTTTAGCTCGGGTAGCCTTATTATATGCAAACCTTCATCGTTGGGAAACTAGTCCTCCTTGATTAGGTTCTATTTTATTGTTAGATAATTTTGATTGTAATCCTCCTGATAGGGAAAGGCTTGTAGGATTTGGGTGTATGGGGCAAGCCGTACGGCTTGGGTTTAGATTTTAGCCTTTCGGTTTTTATGGTTTTATTCGTAAAAAAAAAAACTTGTTTGTGATAGATTCAGTGGCTAGACTTATTTGGTTGTATTGTGATAATCTTGCTGCTATGTTGTTTAGTAACAATAATAAGAACATTACAGAGTCTCAGCATTTGGAGGTCAAATACTTGACCATCAAGGAGTTGATTAAAAAATGTGACATTAAAGCGGAGCATATAACGACTGAGGAGATGTTAGCTGATTCTTTAACAAAAGAACTTCGCCCGCTTGTGTTTGAAAGACATGTATCCAGTATGAGTGTGTTAAAATCCTTAGACAGTATTAGTTAGGGATCGTTGTTTTTGCTTCTTGTATGTTTATACATTTTGATGTATTATGACACTATGATTGTTTATTAATAAATATGATCATCTTTTTATCCTCAATAATACATGTTATTGTGTAAAGTCACAATACATGTAAAAGTCTTAAGATTTGTGTCGACCTTAAACATTTTAAAGGTTACTGGCATATATACAGATTAACTTTAAATCTATGTCATTGTGACACATACAATCTAATACGAATATGCATGAATTTTAAATTGACATAGGGGGATATAAGTTTTTAATCCCATAAATTTTTTTTAATGCAATTCATCATTCAATTAGAGAACATAAAGGTTTTCTCTAATTATAGTTTAGCATTTGGTGAGAGAAAAGAAGATTTCTTGGATGTAGTTTAGCATAAAGTTTAAAGAGATTGAGACCTATAAATAAAAGTTGATACATATTAGATCATACATGTATCATCCTAGTTTGTCACATTCTATTTTCTCATTCACGTTAGTAAGGTATAAGATATGTGTGATTATATTGGATCTGTGTCACATATGACACATATGTTTAATATCTTTCGGTATCGAAAGTCTTGTAGGATAAAATGTTGGACTTTCGTTATCTTTGAATAAAATGTTTTTAAATTTTAAACTTAGTATCAATAAAGTAGCGTGACTTAACTGAATTTTTTAAACTGTTTTAATATTGAGACAGTACTGCAATTAATTATTGCCCAAATTCCTAATGTCAAAGTTGAGGGCCATTTTGCAACGTTCTAGCTTGTCTTCAACATTTCTGTGCATAGAGATAGATACATTATTTTTATTGGTTTTGCTCTATTCTCTGCCAAATGGAGTGGCGCATTCACATGTATATTGCGTGCATTCATGGATACAATCATATATACCTATATGATTGTATTGAGGATGTTTGGCCCTTTAGTGCACATCATATGTAGGTCAATCTCAATTTTGTCAAAATGTTCTACAGGGGGTAGTTTATTGGCAACCACCAAAGAGGCACCGGAGAAGAGTAAAGACCTTACAGGGAAGCCTATTGTAAGTGGTTATGGTGCAGATGAAGGAATTCCTGAACTGGGTCAAATCCAATTAAATATATATTTGTTTTTTATTTTAAAAACAGAGTAACACAGGGGAACAGATGAACGTGGAGAGATTGAAGAAAAGGATAAAAAGAACTGGTCACAGAGATGCAACAGATCACAACAGTTGGAAACTCAGATAGATTGGTGAAAGCAACTCTCTAGACTCTACCCTGCACTTTCATGCTCGAATGTCTTCACAAACATTTATGGGGTCTTGTCTTGATCCGGTTAAAGTCAATCCAGAATCTCCGCATATGTGCTGTCGGCCGTCTCGTCTTTTTCATGCTCCGTCATCATCACTATTCACCAGTCACCACCACCCAACACCACCACTTTAGTGTGTGTGTTTTCTTTGGCTTCGTCCTACGTCCTTACAGCTTACCCGACACAGTCCTCAAAATAACCAAACTACCTCCTAATATTTAACAATTATTTTAGAGAGAAAAATGGTTTTTTTTTTCTTAATTTTAAAAAGTCTTTGTATTATTCTAAATTACTATGAAAACTTAACAAAATGATGTTTTTCACTTTTATGATTTAGTTAAATTTTATAATAAATTTTACTTTTTGGCTATAAGGTTTTATCTTGAGTGAGTCATTAAGTCTTGCCCTTAATTGATTGGCTTAAGATAAGGTGATATGTCAACCGTTGTACTTTTATTGATACTTTCCCATGTCAGACTTGCATATCAGCGCCATATGAACAGCAGATACGCCCAAAAAGGCGTCCGCCTTTCCAGCTTCTTGCTTTTGGGAGTATTCTACAAAACAAAATATTGTGAAGGTACCATGTTCGTGATAAAAGATGGATTGCTTCGTGGGGTCGTTGAGCTGTGGCCAGTTCTTTTTCCTGTGTTTTTACTTACGGCTATAAATGTTGTTCTAAGGGCCTTGTGGTTTAGGCGGGTCGTTAAGATTAGAGGTCATTTGGTAGAGTTGCTGAGGAGATTGTTGGTGTTCAAGGGAAGCGTGAGATGGGTACGTATGCAAGGCTTGCCAGGAGGGCTGTGGAGACTGATACGCCTATTATGGTTGAGGTACTAATTAGAAGTCAGAATCCATTTCTGGCCGGATCTCTTTGTTTTTCTCAAAAGCACACTCCCACACGCTTATCAGAAACATAGTATGCTCAACATGTACTTGAGAAGGTGTTCAATTAATTATTTTTTAATTCACGATTAGTTTGTGCTATGAAAGATAGTGTCTTGTATTAAGAAAGTTCCTAATTTTAACTGTGCGATGCATTTGTGTTGGTGAATGTGAGAGGAAAGAGTGGTTCACGATGCAAACGTTAAATTATGCCTAAAGATGAGGTCTTGGTGTCTTTTTGAATATTTAACCTTTTGGTAAGACAGACGAAGTCGGCAGCTCATGTCATACTATGGAAATCGTGTTTGTCTTTTGTTTTGCAGATACAGAAATTAGTTGGAGGACTACAAAATGTCATGTCACTGGCCCAGGTTTGTTACTCCTTTTCCACAGCTGTTTTTCTTGTTTATAAATGGTATAAGGGCATTGAAAACCGAAATGAGCATTGGTCATTTTAATTTCCATTGCTAACTTGTTTATTACTCTGTACTTTAATTATAGAGGTACCATGTGGAGAATCAAAAAATTCACATTCTTTTCAAGGATAAGGACATGATGAGTTTCGAAATCTGATAATATCTTGTGTGTTAAACAATACCAAGAGTCTTTGGAAGAAATAATGTGGAAAAAAGAAAAGAACTAGACATTTCTGAGACGGAATTGCATCAATAATTAGTAGCAGATGACATTTAGCAGATATCCTAAAGCAATTTAAAGTATATGTTGGTTTCCTAATGTCAAACTTGAGGGCCATTTTGCTATGGTCTAGCTTGTCTTCAACATTTCAGCGTATAGATCCATTATTTTTATTGGTTTGGTCTATTCTCTGCCAAATGGACTGGCAAGGCAGTGGCGCATTCGCATGTATATTACGTGCATTCATGGATACAATCATATATATGTATACATATATAGTTCGACAGCTCGGGAGCGTTGAGGATGTTTGGCCCTTTAGTGCACATCATATGTAGGTCAATCTCAATTTTGTCAAAATGTTCTGCAGGGGGTAGTTTATTGGCGACCACCAAAAGAGGCACTGGAGAGGATTAAAGACCTCATAGGGGACCCTGTTGTAAGTCGTTATGGTGCAGATGAAGGAATTCCTGAACTGAGAAAGGCATTGCTGCAAAAGGTACAACCAATGTCTACACTTTTAAAGTTGATGATTGTTGATCTGGACAACATTGGCATAGGTGGAGCCAGAGCATGAGAAAAATGACTAAATGAGGCAATTAGCACGGAAAAGGTGGCTTTAAGAAAGATCAGAAGTTAATCACAGTCGTTATTGCGTCTTCTCTGTGGTGATAATGTTCTGATGAGCTATGCCACATATTCTTGCCAGTGTTGCTTGCTAGAGAATTCAGTCGCTTGCTAGAGAATTCCTACCTTGAAGTTAGTATTGCACATTGATAGTTGTGACTGATATACTTCCTGTTGCAGTTGCGAGAGGAAAATAAGTTGGTGAGATCTTCAGTAATGGTTACTGCAGGTGCAAATCAGGTGGGTTATAACTTTAATGTGAATGAAAAAGAACTTGCCTTTGGGGAACATGCCCTCTGTGTTTCTTCCTTTTACTTAAAGAATGTGACACCAGCAATGAAGTTGAGGGTTGGAATGCTGTTAAGAGTCCCTTAGAGAGAAATTTTAAGTACTTTCATTCATTTCATTCATAAGACTATTGTTTCTGCTCCATGGTTGAAAGAATCGTTTATGAGTATTGAAAAAATAGTTGCTTTCGTGAATGATAGGCGTTCGTGAATCTTGTTCTTGCACTGTGTGATGCTGGGGATTCAGTTGTCATGTTTGCTCCCTACTATTTCAATGCCTACATGTCCTTCCAGATGACAGATATCACTAATATACTAGTGGGTCCTGGTAATCCAGTGACACTTCACCCAGATGCAGGTGATACTTCATAACCTTTCAGTTCATTTTTATATTTTCCATGGATAACGTGGTTAATTTATATGCAAGGTTCTTTATCGAAATAGTAAAGGCAGATGCTTCATAACCATTCATTTCATAGTGGTTTATTTTCCTTGGATAATGTGGAAAATGTATTTGAAAGGTTCTCTATTACTTGTAATGAAGTTTTGTGCATCTAACATACAGGACAGTTTGTGATTCTTTGATCAAAACTAGCAAGAATTTGCGTTTCCGTGGGAGGTGCTAAGTTGAGTTTCTTCCTGCATTTTGTGTGTTTGCTTAGGTAATTGATGAGTGTTGCCTCAAATTTCAGATTGGTTAAAGAAGACACTAGCAGAAACTAAGCCAGTCCCAAAGGTTGTTACTGTGGTTAACCCTGGCAATCCGTCTGGGACCTACATTCCCGAGCCCCTGCTCAAGGTTCCGTCTTTCTTTCGCCCCATGGCTACATGTTCTGTGTGTTTGTTCACGATACTCAATACGCATTCTTGAAAGTTCTTAATCACATTTCACCCTTTTGTTAATGGTCATACTTTAAATTTCTTCTTGTTCATCTTCAATACGCTAAGTTGGCAGTTTTCTTTGTGTTGAGCAGAGGATTTCAGATCTTTGCAGACAAGCAGGATCCTGGCTTATTGTAGATAATACTTATGAGTAAGTCATTCCTTTCCTGTGGTAGATGCATTTGTTGTAGTGGTAATTCCTTGTAGCATAGGTATAAAAGTTGTTGAAATCTCACCAGTTGTGGAATCATTGCGAACATGATTTCCGTCTTTTTTCCCGAAACTTCCTCCCAAAGGCTGCCTGTTGATGCATATGTTGTGAATAAGGGATTGCAATTTTACCTATAAGAGAAGAATGACATTAACATACCTGCTATGTTCTTTGAGGAAGTTTTAGTGATTCTAAATTTAACTTATCATCCTAGACCAGTGCTCGGCGCTATTATAACTTTTCTTTTCACTCCTTACCGTATTAATTTCATATGAACAGTCTCTACTTGGCATGTATTCTTTCTCAATGCTTAATGTTTAGTGAAGGTGCAATCTAATTATGTAGCTCCAATTGACTCATTCTTTGTAGGTACTTCATGTATGATGGTCTAAAACATACATGTATTGAAGGAGATCACATTGTCAATATCTTTTCCTTCTCAAAAGCTTATGGGATGATGGGATGGCGAGTTGGATATGTAAGTCGATCTATATCTTCTCGGTGCTCTTAAAATTTCATTTAGGTTGTAGAAGTTTTTTCTTTATTTGCGTGGAGGCATGAATCTACTCTGTTGTCAGTCTTATTTCTGTAGACTTTCTTCCCTCAGATAGCATATCCATCAGAAGTGGAGGGCCTCTCTACTCAACTAGTCAAAATCCAAGACAACATACCGATATGTGCTTCAGTACTATCTCAGTTCCTTGCCCTTTACTCCTTAGAAATGGGTCCTGAATGGGTCACTGAGCGAGTGAAAGAGCTTGTAAAGAACAGAGAAATCCTTTTAGCTGCACTCTCTCCATTAGGACAAGGTTCTGTGAAAGGTGGAGAAGGTGCCATTTATCTGTGGGCAAAGCTTCCAGACGAGTACGTTGATGACGCTCAAGTTGTTCGCTGGCTTGCTACAAGGCACGGGGTGGTGGTGATTCCAGGGGGTCCATGCGGATGTCCTGGTCATATCAGGATATCATTTGGGGGGTTGACAGAAGATGACTGCAAAGTTGCTGCTGCAAGGCTGAGAAGAGGATTAGAAGAACTCATGAACGACGGGATGGTGCAGGAATCGGTTAACAACAGAATGGTGGTGGAGCAGCTCGATAACTCCACCGGTTAGTTTGGCAAGTCACTGGAAAAATCAGATTACCAGTCTGCAGCATGTTCATGACTGGTGCATTTGAATAAACTCATGCTGCTTGAAGCAATAAATTGTTAGGAATCACACCACATTAGTTGGATAAAATTGAATATGGTTTTAAGCTACTTGTCAAGTGGTAGCAATATTGTAACTTTCAGTCTGGAAAAGCAGTGCCTGAGCATTTGAATGTGTGAAACTATCATGTTACTTAGGCTTGCAAACAATGCCTGAAATGTGGCCTGAAAAGGTATACATCTAAGATTATATATTAACTTAAATCCTTAATTCTTATTATTTTCTTAAATTTGATTCAAATTTAAGTATATTTAAGTTAAATTTAATTCATTAACTTCAAATAATTCATGGAAATTACAAATACAAATTCAAAAATAAAGGATAGCTTTACTTGAGTAGAAGCAAAAGCTTAAAAGGTGAAACAAATGCTTTAAACATTGGGCCAACGACACGCTTACATCTAACGGCTAAGAGACCGTTCCAAACAATCTTCAGGAACTGGACATTTGACCAACAAGCCCCCAAACCAACACCCATGTTACATTGTTAGCCAACCCAGAAAAAGGGAAGAGAGCAATAAGTAGTGGTGGGGTCACTTCTGTCATTTCAAAACCACTGCCTTACCGGTTCCGTGACCGTTTAGACGCCGACGTCAGGAAGCGCTTTGTGTCTGGTCAAGCTTTGAGAGAGAGAGGGTTTTGTAGAGAGGGAAAATTTCTGGAGATACAGAGCGAGAGGACAAACATGGTGGGAAATTCACTTGGAGGATTGCAAGATCACTTGAAATTGGCGAGAGAGTACGCTCTTGAAGGCCTCTACGACACTTCCATCATCTTCTTTGATGGCGCCATTGCCCAGATCAACAAGTAACTGGCCCCCCTCTTTCTCTCCTGAGCTAACTCCCCAAGTTCTCTTTTTTGTTGTTTATTGTCGAATCTGTATCTAAAGTTATGAACTTTTTTGATGGAGATGAGATTTGTGAAAATGGGCATCTTTCATTTTAATAGAAATTCGTATTTTTTCCAAATATTTTTGCTTGATTGGTTTTAGATTTTGTTGAAGTTTCCTGTGGTCTGTTTGGTAGAACTTGATATTTTCTCCTGGTAACTCGCACTCGCTTGCCTGTCCAATTTGTTCGTTTCATCGTATTTTTTTTGCTCAAAAAGCAAAGTTGAAGTGAATGTTGAGCTGAAAGGACGCTTCTTTTGCTACAACTAGGGTCTGTTTTTATGTTTGTTCCTAAAATGGCTGAGTTGTATGGATGAATCACATAACAACACTTGAAAAGTTTCTCTTTGGAATATATTTCTGGTACCTTAACGTTGTGTTGGATTCTCTAATCAAAATTGATACTAATATTTAGGCACCTTAGTACACTTGATGATCCTTTGATTCGTACCAAATGGATGAATGTGAAGAAAGCTCTTTCAGAGGAGGCAGAAGTGGTGAAACAATTGGATGCTGAGAGAAGGGCATTCAAAGAAACTCCAGTGGGCCGTCGTGTTGCATCACCACCAATTAATGCTAAATCGTCATTTGTTTTCCAGCCACTGGATGAGTATCCGACTTCCTCTGGTGCTCCCATTGATGATCCTGATGTGTGGAGGCCCCCAAGTCATGATCCAACAAGTAGGAGATCTGGAAGGAGTGGTCAAGTTGGTATGAGGAAATCACCTCAAGAAGGAGGCTGGGCTCGTGGAGGCTCATCAAGAGCTGCCACAACTGGCCGTGGTGCTAAGACTGGTGCTTCTGGAAGGGTGAACTCAGGGGTTCGAGCATCAACTGCTGGAAAGAAAAGCACTGGTGCAGGGAAATCTACCAAAGGGGATTCAGCTGTAAGTTTTCCTAATGTACTCCCTAGTGCTTGAAGTGACTTGATATATATGGTGGACTAGGAATTTGAATTTGCAAACAGAGTTTTATGTACATGATAGGATAAGTAGAAATCTACTTAGCCATCATATATTCCTTGTGATAGTTTCCAGTTTATCAAAGTCTTATCCATAATGATGTACTTTGTCCTAGTTGTTCGATGTTATGCAATATTGACAGAAAGTTCTTGTCTAGGTTCCAATAATATTGTAGGTGGCCTTGTGGCTTGCTATATATATATATATATATATATTTTCTTGCCTTGGTGAATTCTCTTGTAAATTGTCGTCATATTTTGTATTGCCTTTGACGGACTCTTTAATATTTATATTTCATTTTTAAATCACTATTGACATTAATATTCTATGAGGATGACTCCAAGTCTTTTGCAATGAATATTGGGCCATTTAGTTTCCTTCTATCTGCACATATTAACCTAAATCAATTGCAATTTTTAGAATGGTGATGCTGAAGATGGAAAATCTAAGAAGATACAGTATGAAGGACCTGATCCTGATTTGGCTGCAATGCTTGAAAGGGATGTACTGGAAACTAGTCCTGGAGTGAGATGGGATGATGTGGCTGGGCTTAGTGAGGCAAAGAGACTTCTGGAGGAAGCTGTTGTCCTTCCTTTATGGATGCCTGAATATTTCCAGGTATTCTTGAATAATTGAGTTTTATATTTTCATCATGTCAGAATTTTTAATTTTCTGTTTTATAATTGTTTAAACTCATTTTTCTTATCTCTTGAAGGTCTTGATTAGCAATTATCTTAGGTCATACTAAGGCTCAGTTTTCTTTTATCTTCTTTTCAGGGAATTAGGAGACCTTGGAAGGGTGTTCTTATGTTTGGCCCTCCTGGTACTGGAAAGACATTACTTGCTAAAGCTGTTGCTACTGAGTGCGGCACAACATTTTTTAACGTTTCCTCTGCCACATTAGCTTCAAAATGGCGTGGAGAGAGTGAACGCATGGTTCGATGCTTGTTTGATTTAGCTCGAGCTTATGCTCCTAGTACAATTTTCATCGATGAAATTGATTCTCTATGCAATGCCAGGGGGTAAGTTCTTTACTTTTAACCTTTGAAGCTTAAGTCTCGCTTACTCCACCAAACTGCTAGATGGTTGAAGATAAGTATATGAGTTCTTTGTGTTATGAAGTCCACTTCCAATTTGTATTTTTCACAATGAAGTTACTTTAAATCTCTCTCGCTCTCTTGCTTTCTCCCTCTCGCTAAATTAACATGTAACTACACATTAATTGGCAACCGCTAATTACTGCTTTTGCGTGATTTATGTTCATCAACAATTTTATTTAGCTTCATTGGCCACTAAACTCGGGACTTTGTCTTTCCAGTGCTTCAGGGGAACATGAGTCATCAAGAAGGGTCAAGTCCGAACTTTTGGTTCAGGTAGATGGTGTAAACAATAGTTCCACAAATGAAGATGGCAGTAGGAAAATAGTGATGGTTTTGGCAGCTACTAACTTTCCGTGGGACATAGATGAAGCATTAAGGTTTGGCTGCCCCTCTGTTTCTTCAGTTTGTTGTATTTTCTTTTTTGTGTGTGGATAGTATATCGAATCTCATATCTGCAGCTTATCAGGTTATCGATTCTTGCTTTGTCTTATTTGATATGAATAAATGCAGGAGGAGGTTGGAAAAGCGTATTTATATTCCACTTCCAAATTTTGAGAGTCGGAAAGCGCTTATCAACATCAACTTAAAAACCGTTGAGGTATGTTTGCGATTCTTGCCGACTCTTACTTTTAGGCCATCTCATTCTAACATTTGTTGTTTCGATATGGATCTTATTTCATGTCAAACAACTTGGCACAAATAATGTGCACTTGGTCTAGTGTTTGATGGATGATACTGTTATATTAGGTGGCTGCTGATGTAAACATTGATGACGTAGCGCGTCGTACCGAAGGATACAGCGGAGATGATCTTACAAATGTGTGCCGCGACGCTTCCTTAAATGGCATGAGGCGCAAGATAGCTGGAAAGACGAGGGATGAGATTAAGAACATGTCTAAGGATGAAATTTCAAAGGATCCAGTTGCAATGTGTGATTTTGAAGAGGCTCTGAAGAAGGTACAACCAAGTGTTTCCCAAGCTGATATCGAAAAACACGAAAAGTGGTTTTCCGAATTCGGGTCAGCTTGAATGGTTCTTCGAAGAAAACAAGCCTCCGGTATGCTGTGCTCTACTTGTCTAATTTCTTCATTCTGGTGTTTCTCATTCAATTGATTGTATTCCAATTGTTGGAGACGGCTTGGACTGTTGTGCTATTTTGTATTAGTAATGGCTGTCATCTAATGTAACTCAGTTTTCTCTGTAAAAACCTCATTCTATTAGCATATAATCGAACTGCTGAAGTTTGAAATGAATCATAGCACTTTGCATCCCCAATATTCTTCTTATTATTCTGTTCTAAAAGGAGTTGCAACATAATGAACATCAACATTTTCGGAAATAATTCTGATTAGTGAATGAATTTGTCACTTAATTATGCGTTTTTGGCACGAATCGTGATTCCTGATTAGTGAACGAATTCGTCACTTAATTATGCGTTTTTAGCACGAATCGTGACAGTTTTCTGATAAATTTTGTGGCATTGCAGGTAAGATTCTCTCTCATAATAATAATAATAACCATCATTGATATAAGCATGAACATCTAAGCTTCTGTTTAGTTGAGCTTATACCAGTAGAGCTTTTTCTGTAAATCTTTTTTAAGAAAAACTTTTCTAAAAAGTCAGTTGACTGTTTGACTGTCATTTTAAAAAAAGCTTATTTAAAAGAGCTTCATAGAGTACACTATTTGACAACATAAAAATAAAAAACACTTTTAATTTTAATTATAGTTTATTTTATAATAAAAATTATTTATGCATATAAAAATTATATAAAGTATATTAAACAATATGTAAAACACAATACATTAATTATTATATAATTTTAAAACCATATGAAACATAAATAAAAATATATCTAACCAAATCTTTTATATGAATTATAACATAAGCAAAACTACTATAAAAAATAAATATTAAAACATATAAAAAAGTCAAATAATATTATATAAATCCCAATATAAATATTCAAGTCCAGTAAA
>JANKOD010000005.1:2288616-2303511 GCA_026284645.1 Erythroxylum acuminatum | reverse complement strand
TTTATTATTAAGATTTTTGAAAGCATGGTTGATGTAAACAGTAAACTAGTAAAATATACAGTACAACTGTATAATATGAACTATTTTGCAATTTTTAAAAATTTTAGGAGTTATTTCATAAATTTAAAAAAATTTTAAAACGGTACCCGGTACCAACCGGTACCGATACAGTTCCATTCTAGAACTTAATCCGATACCGAGCCCGGTACGGTATTCGTAACATTGCGACAAATACATCACCTACTATATACACGTCGACACATACAAAAGTAGGATTCAGGGTAAATGATGAGCTCCCGAATGTTGGATGAGGATGACTAGTCTTAAGTATATGTTTGAATGAGATTATATTAATATAGAAATTTTGTCAGTTAAGAAGCTTGTTGACTATTTTGATATTATTTAAAAAATAATTTTTGTGAAAGAACTTCATACGTTTGATAACAAAAAAATAAAAAGTACTTTTAATTTTAACTATAATTTATTTTGTAATAAATATTATTTATGTATATAAATATTATTTAAAGTATATTAAACAATATATAAATCACAATATATAAATTATTATATAATTTTAACCCATATGAAACATAAATCAAAATATATTTAACCAAATCTTTTATATGGATTAAAACTAATATCAAAAATAAATATTAAAACATATAAAAAAGCCAAATAACATTATATAATTCTCAAAACAAACGTGAAGATGAGTTTGTAGGTATTGTGAGAATTATGTGTAAAATATAAGGACAAAAGAGACTAAAAAATAGGTTCATTAATTGATTTGAAAAATCTACCCGAAAAATTTTAATTTAAACTTATTTTAAAGTTATATATAAAGACGGAAATAATTTAATATTTTAAATATATTTTAACCTAGTCAAATTAAGTTTTATGCGTTAATCGGCTTGGTCCGACCTTTTTACCGTAAACTTTAGAAGTATTAAAATAAAATCATGACATTTATTTATTCATTTATTGAAAACAGGACTGATTAGTTGTCTAATTGGGTTTGTTTATAATACAATTTTATGGTAATCCACCTATTTATGATTTTTCAAATTTTCAATTATTTTGTTGCGATAGTTCATAGGATATCGTATTGAAAGTATCGATATCATGACCATGCGAATTGAATGTTGATCCTTTGAGATCATTTGCTTCAATAACATAGGGAATATGTTTTTTTTTAATACTCTTGCCTTACATGCATTTATAAGAATATAAAAAATTAAAAATGAAGAAAGAACAAATATATACATATGAATTTTTTTTAATTCGAAGAAATCCCGTATGCGGGCCAAGCAGGCACACCTCTCTCTGGGCTCAACTGGCGCACCATACCACAGGTGGGCCAAGCAAGCTCACCTTTATCATCGAGGGCCCATCTAATTCTCCACCTACAAGTAAAACCTCGGTTGCCCCAGGCTCTTACAAGAGGGGCTAGCATGAAATTGAACCTGAGATCTAACCGAAGCCAAGCTCCGCTCTCAACCATCGAGCCACACCCCTTGAGGCCAATATATACATATACATATGATGTTATTGTACATATGATGTTATTGTATAATATAATACTATACATAATAACTTATAAAAAATATATATTATTTTATAATGTTAAAATTTACAGTATTAAAATGGATTTAATTATCATATTTATAATATTTTTGGTACGTTTTACAAAATTTAGGAATATTTTAATATATTTTTATTTATCAAGGTTCCATTATATATATATATAAAATAAAATATATATTATACAATTTTTTTATTAAAATTAAGTATTATTTTTTTAAAAAATAGATGTTCAATATAAATTATGATATATTCATATATTTAATATTTTACTCGTTATCCTCATGGTACTAAAAAATAATTTATCCTTGTATTAACAATTGATTAATGTGTAAGGCTGATGTCACTTGATTTCCAAGGAAAAAAGCTATGGTGGAGTTTCAAAGAGTTGACCGAAAAACTGTTGGAAGTCATTGCTTCTTTCATTGGCTACTGTTAATGTGCTATAAATGCTCCTTCAAACTCCACCAAACTTCATGATCCACAACAATGGGTGGTCTCACTTTGAAACTTACATTATCCTTTCTCCATCTCTTTCTCTCGACTCTCATCACATGCAATCCATCAGTCAGGTCTGAGAAGTTGACAGCAACAGTATTAGAAGGTATTGATGCTGCAATGATCAAACTCTGTGTCCTCTTCTTTGCTTCACTTTGAAAGATTGACAGTTTCAGCTTTTTCTTTTTTTCCTTCTCTCCTGCTTTCTGCTTGTGGAATATTTCTGGATCGTGTTGATGGGTTATTGGATTTGGGTTTTGATATTGTCTCTGAGCTTGTGAGTACTATATATATATATATATTTGCAGGAACTCCTATTATGTGCGCGCTGATTAATTGTGGACAAGGAACATGTGTGTCCAATGAATCAGCTACACTTGGTTTTGGTTGCCAGTGTCATCCTGGTTGGAGAAAGATGCAGCTTGGTCCTCTAACCTTTCCCTCTTGCATTGTTCCCAATTGTAAGTCAGTGTTCTCCACTTCTCCACTTTTTCTTTACCCATATTTTCATGGACTGTACTTTTTTTCGTTTTCATTGAGATATGCTGTACTGCAGATTCCAGGGTTGTCTAAGATTTAGCTAGCTTGGAAAGTCTGTAACTTTATTTGTGTTTTCAAGGATTTGTAAGCTGGTTGCTGCATATATTGATGTACTAATCACCATTTCTAGGTTACTAGGTCTACATGTATTATTCCTAATTCGGAGAGATAGGAGATTCTGCTATGCCATTTCTTATTTGTGCTGATTATTGATATGCCTATGAATGCAACTGGAATTCACAGGTTGAGTACTGATATTACCTACTGTGATGCTAGTGTTCCCAGAAATTACTACCAATCTGTATATTTGAATCAGGTTGTGATGATATGTAGGGGCAATCAAATTCCCGTTACTGTAGAATCATCGATCTTCTTGGAATTCTGAATCTCTTTCCATTAACGACTAATACTAAGGAATTTGCAGGCACACTTGATTTTCAATGTGGCAATGACGCTCCACCATCACCACCACCACCGCCACCTCCGGTTTCTGTCCCGGCACCACTATTTAACATCTCAAGCCGTAATTGAGACCAGACATTTAGTCATTGATCTTTAATGGTATTCAGGATTCTTGTGGCTTTCTACTCAATGAATTGCCTTTTCTTTTTCTTTCTTTTCAGCCTGTAATCTTGTTTGGTGTGGGGATGGAACCTGCATGGCAAATGGAAGTGGTCACATATGCCAGTGCGATGAAGGCTCTGCAAATTTGTTTAACAAGACTAACTTAGCTTGTTTTAAAGAATGTGAGACACTTTTCATTTGATCTCTAATTTTATTATAACTACAAGGACAAAGTGTTAGTTATATCGGGATGTAGTTGGCTTATCGAGGGCGTTATGAACATACAAGCACAAGGTGATGAACAGAGTGTGCAAAAACATCCTTGCTATTATGGAATATTCATATGGCCTTGTTGAACTGAGGACTTGATAGGCAAGAATTGTTCTGCTTAAAAACTATAATGTCGTGATTTGTCAACTAGTAGAAACTTGTGATCAATGGCTAAGGATCTTGTTTTATTGCTAACTTTGCAGAGTAGGAAATGTCATGTGCTAAAAGTTTTCATGTACAATGTAAGAATGGATGGATAACTTATGCACATAGAACCTGATGTTAATAATTGATAAGATTTTCCTGTCAGGCTCATTTGGAGCAGATTGCCTTAATCTTGGACTCACAGTCATCGGGCAACCTCCACTGTCATTACTTCCTCCAGCAACTCCTCCTGCTTCAGGCTCATCTGGAAATGGTATTGCCTATTACCTCTTAAATATTTCATCATCTTCTTGACATGATCAAAGCTAGAATTATGTCACCTGCTAGTGCTGCTACAGAGAAGGGGGCAGCTCAATTCCTTTAAACTTTCAAGTTTTTGCTGGTTCTGCATATATCATGTAGCTTTGATTGATTGGAATTTGTTTTGATGTTATAGGCTCAAGGATAGAAGGCTCATATTCCCCGAGGAATCACATTGCGCTAACCCCAATCATTTTAGCAGCAACATTTGCAGTATCAGTTTAGGGAACCAGGCACTTACAGTTGGTATAAAATGAAATCATCAGCAAAAGTTAATGCAAGAATATGGATCACTATGATATGTCGCTAATTTCCTCTTGTCATATACTAGTCTGTACAGTGCCTGACTTGAACTCACTGTTTTAATAGTTTTGCCTATAGAAAATGCATTATTCATTTTTCAAAAAAAAAAAAAAAGGATCACTTCTTGTTAGCAGAAGACTGTCGTCTCTTCTGCAAAAATTTTCAGTATGACAGTCTTCTGCTAACTGCTTCAGCACACAAAAGAATACAAATTTACATCAAAGTCTTTGTTTCTCAGTTTGTCTGTAAGATTGGTAATCATCAAAATTCAGTTCACAGGATGTTAACCCTATTGCTTCAAATCTTACTCGATGCTAGTCTGTTGAAATATAAGAGTGGGAGTTTGTCCCACATTAGAAAAAGAGAGATGGCTTCCTCTTCCAAAACAACCCGCCTTAATATTTTCTACATGGTATCAAAGCTGGTTGCTCTTATGTTAGTTGTTAATACCTCAAAATGATAGATTATGTACACTACTCGCCCTAATATTTTCTACATAATCCTCTCCAGGAACTTGATTTCCTTTTTCATTGTCTCATTTTCTAGCTAAGAGTGATCAAACATCTGACATTTTCAAGAATCATGTGGCAACTTGTTCTTTCCATCATGATATGTAATTAGACAAGGGAGGCCAAAAATTTCGATTTCAATAAATTAAAATTCACTTAAATTAATAATTTAAGATGATTATAATAAATTATTAGTTTGAATCGAATTAATTAATTTGGTTTAAATTTAAGAGTTGAATTGACTTGTCATGTAAGTATTATTTGATTAATCCATGTGTAATATTCACGTGTATTCTTTCATTTTTTAATTAAAGTCTAATAGAAATATATTTTTTTGAAAATTTTGAAAAGTATAAAAAATTAATAATTTTAAAGATTAAAGAATTTCTCTAATTTTTAAACTTTATTTTTTTATTTTTTATTTAAAAAAGCTTAGGCTCCATTTTTGCATTTTTGCTTTCTCCAAACGTAAGACAAGGGAAGTGTTACATCAATTGTTCTCAGCTAGTGGTCCAAACCAAAGTCATTGGAAACCAGAATCAGCAGATTCGTTTGGAGCCAAACTATGTGCAGTACGTGATACTACAACTAGACAAAGCATGTGCACATCAACAACATCTCTTCTTGTGATCGATCCTCTAATTCTAAATCTTCATATCTCTGGTTTTGTTCTTTCTGTTGTCTTATGAAGATCCATGGTCCTTACACAGCTTCATCGTTAATTTGCATTTCATCGGTTCAGTCACCTTTCAAGGCTCCTGTCACTGTAACTGTTGAACTTTGAGATTCGATAGTAAAGAAGTACATCACCTATCTTTTTCAATTTCAAGTCTTGCAAAATGTTAATTGACACGTAATAAAGAGTTTGTGTCGCATATTGATAAATATATCATAGGAAAAAGATAAGAAGATTAAGAAACTGATATTAGATCATCATAAAATTGATTAAAGATTGAATAAAATTAAAAAAATTAAAAATGACCGAAGAAAACTGTCATTTATTATCAAAAAATTTAAAGTTTAATTAAAAAAGAAGATTGTTAAATAAAAGTTAATCAGTTTAATTTAGTTTATAAAAATCGACTAGTTTATAAAAACTGACTGATTAATTAATAAATTGATTGATTTTTAATAACAAAGATTATTAAATTAAATCAAACCAAAACATTAATCGATTTAAAATTTTTACTGTTAAATTGGCTGAATCGATTCGGTTTTTAAAACATTGATTTTTTAGAATATGCTTTTTCTTTTCTTTTATTCCCCGAGATGCCATATTACAGTATTGTAATCTGAAATAAAAATATATGAATTCTCCCGGATAAATTGAAAGATCAAACTCAACAACAGCCTGTAGATTGCATTTTCTTCAACATTTGGAAAAGGTGGACGACAAAATTAAAACAGAAGTTGTTTATGTGCAAGAGCTTATAGGATTGAGCAAATTTTGTCTCGACAAACGTTAAATTCATTGGAGGAGCATATATCTTCTGTACATCTTAAGCTTGTGATCGATTCACTGGAATTTCTTGCTAATTCCAAAGGTTTTCAGATAATTTGTATTATTCTACGATGAAGATCTAAAATTTGAGCATGTAAAAGAATTTCTTATAAATTTCAGTTTTCAACCTATTACCTATACATTTGTGTATGATTAGAGGGGGAAGAAAAAGAGATGAGGTAACCCACTTACACTACAGGTTATTTGCAGGACTTCGACAACAAATTTAATATAGCAGAGAATACGTGAGGGTGTTAAGACGTGTAAGCAGTAGATTTGGTCGAAATCATACATTCACCTGTGTTTTGCAGTACTTACTGTTAAGTATTGGACTGAATTGTTTCTCGGTCAATTTTGGATGGCGACAATTGAAAAAGGAGAAAAAAATGAATATGTACACAGCAATTGTTTTTTGCCGACTTAGTTAGTGGAGGTAAGCAAATTGACTTTGCCCAATTGGTGGACAAGTTGGGCTTTTGCCAACTTGAGAATTGTATTATAAATAGGGCTTGGTGTGAGAGGCAGAACATGGCAATAAGAAGGAAAAGAAAGAATAGAAAGAAAAGAAAATGTTGTGGTTTTTTTTTAGTTGTGTGTAAGCCATCAACGTGAAGAAAAATAAAGTAGTTTTGTCGTGAGTAGTTTTTGAGGTTTACATACCTCAAAGGTTTGTGGGTATATTTTTTTGCGAGGTTTTGTACATTCGCCTATGTTTTGCAGTACTTATATCCAAGTCTTATTCATTTTCAGGTTGTTTGTCGCGATTTGCCATATCTGTCGACACTTGCATCGATACTCCATAACCAAACAAGGGAAGTGCAGACATTTTCATGGCGTGTGGGTCAAACGGCCATTGTTTGCTTTAATTGCATCATGCATGTCGTGGGATTTTTGTTTTGGAAATTGAATAATTGAATTAAACTACCCGAAGCTAAGTCATCATTGCAATGATATCACCGAAAGAAAAAACAACCAAAATTGCAAAGCTCAAGACAAATCATATTACAAAATTATATAACCTTAACAAGACTCATTATAAAATTCTTTTGGTCTTTATGTCTACAGATAGGTCATTTTGATCATATTTAGCTATCGTAAGAGCCCGAATCCAGTTGATTATGTCATTAGCTAGAACACACTTTGGAACTACCTCATTCTTATATATTCTCTTGTTTCTTTCATTTCATAAAGAATAAATAATCGTTGTAAAGGCAGTTTTGTACCAGGGAGCATCTTGCAACTTTAATTGGGCAGTATGGAGTATCCAATTCAAAGATGAAGTCCAATCATAATCTAAGAAAGTATCAGGTAACAAATGTAAAACTCTGCTCCAAACCACTTTAAAATAACTACATTGAAATGCTCTCTATTTTCTTCCAACTCCTTACAAAGAACACAAATTGGGTTATAAGTTCCAAACCACTTGTTTTTTGTACATATTTTGCTTTTAATAACTAGCCAAGTGAAAATAGAGGCTTTTGGATTAAGAAAACAATTCCAATGAAGATTGAACCAAGGAACATACCTGTTAAGATATATATTACATATCTTATTATTAATTTTGACATTATTTAATAATTCGACTTTCAAGATAATGTTAATTAGCTTCAAATTCTAATCAAGATGGGATAGAATATCTTGGCTTTGATTGGGATAATATCTGATAAAAGATTGTATGAAAGATAGAATTCTATCTTGTAAAGTCTCCTAATTATGATAGAACTCTATCTTGTAAGGCTTACCTTTGCATCACGTGACAATAGGGTTGAAGGGATACTGTGTGTTTTTTTCCAGAGTGTGGTTTTTAACGTCTTTTGTGCACAGCTGGTTCTCTATTGTGGTTTTTACACAATTCAGGTTGCATATGTGTGCTGCATTTTTCATGATTGTGTGTGGTTGACGGGTTTGTAAGTGCAGTTGTAATTCTCTTTTGGAAATTGTGTGAACCAACTAGTTATCTTTGTATTGTAATTTTTGTGGATCACGTCACCTGGGCTGAATGGTTTTATGCTGCGTTTTCGTTGGTGTGTTGTCGTTGATTGGGTGTTTTTGCAGTTCTGATTTCTGCAGGTAATCTTGGATCATATTGGTAGCTAATTTTGTGGGAATGTTATCCTATGTGTTGCTGAATTTTCTATCAAGGATGACGTGATTTTAGGGGCTAAAAAATTGTTGATTGCGTGTGACTTTGTGTTGTATTTTCTGCTGCCTTTTTGAACGACCATTGAGAGCTTCTTTGGTGTCTAGTGTGTGGATTTTGGCAACTGATTTTCTATGGTGTTTGTATGATTTTATTGCGTTGTTCATTGTCGATGGAGTGTTAACTTTGTGGTTATCGTTTTTGGTATTGGTGTGCGAAATTCCAGAAGTTTTTGTAACTTTGCAACTGCTGTCTTTTTTGTTGTTTTTGTGCAAAAAAACTTTAGCAGTTGTCGTGGTTGCTACAACTCTATTGGGTTAACGTTTCGAAGATAAAATTTGTTGATTTGAGACGTTTTTATAGCTGTTGTGCGTGGGATATTTTAGTGACTATATCAAAGGTTCACAGTCTTGGTGAACAACTTTCCATTCTTTCGTTGATGAAGCGACATATCTAGGGGAGTTGTTTTCTATCTCAAGTGTTGTTTTTGTTTATGTCTTTATTGTTTCAATTACTTGAGTTGTTTTATTATCATCCTTATTATTAATCATTGTTGAGAAAATTCTCTGTTGAGGTTAGCACGAGGTGGTCGTGTTATTGGATGTGAATTACATTCACGGGTATTGAGGACGAGGGATAGTGTCAAGGGTTGAGTGGTGTCAGCTTAGTAAAGCCTTGTATAAAACTATTGTCGTTGGTGAAAGTATTAAGCTGGGTGAGTTCCCGCAGACGTAGGCAAGGTGTGCCAAACTGCATTACCAAATTTCGGTGTTTATTTATATTTGTGCGTTTAATTTTTTTGGGTTTTAATTGTGCTAAAAACAATTGTGATAAATAAAAGATTTTGTGAAATTACTACACTCCTTCAGATTATCAATACCTTTCACTTTCTTGCAAAGCCTTATAGCAAGACTTGTTGGTAAAATGACTTGAGTTAGTTGGACTTAGGTAACTGAATGCTACCTACTAATATCAATGATTTGAAGAAGAAAGGTCTTAAGTAAGTTGAATCCTTTGAAGTTACCATTCCATTGCTCTTGATTCATCAAAGAAGAAGCTTTGGAGTTAAAAGAAATCCTGTTCATGAGTCTGGATAGTTCAGTCCTTTGTATGAGAGGACTATGATCTGTCCAATTGTCAAACCAAACCCAAATATTGCCACCATTGCCTAACACATGCTTAATCATTGGAAAAATCACTAGTCTTAAGTTTAACATTTGCAAGAAAAACCAAGAGTACACCCTCGAGAAAGACAGTTGCCAAATGCTTTCCTGGCTTAGATATGTTTGATGTAGCCATTTCACCCAAATAGCATTTTTGTCATCGAATGGCCTTCAGATCCTTTTGCACAAAAGCACTTTTTGCATAAGAGAAATTGAGTTAATGCCTAGGCCCCTTATCTTTTAGGGATAGTCACTTCACTTCATTTGACTTTAGCTTTTTTAGAGTTTTCAGTATTCTCAGACGATAAGAAAGCTTTCATACTGCCACCAATCTCCTTGAAGACTTTCTTAGGTGGAATGATGTGAGAAATCCAATAAACGTAGAGGTTTCCCAGTATAGAAATTATCAAAGTAATCCAAGAAACAAGTGACAAGAATCTTTTTTGTCAGACATTAATATAAGCTTTGATCCGTTCTATGAAAGAAATACAATTAGAGTACTTTTGCTTAGCATATGAGATAGGAACTCCCATGTATTTAGAGGAAGAGCATGAAACTGAAGTTTGGTAATCCTAGAGAGTTCTACCGAGTTCCTCACATGTTTAAAGCAATACAAACTACTTTTATGTACATTCATGACCATTCCATCTTGTGAAATTGCATGCACTGTTTCCTCAAACATCTAATGAAAATAAGGAGCTGAAAACTGAACTTATGGAGTTATGATCAGAAATACAAACATAAACAATGTTAGGTATTTGCAAAATATTGAATTTAATCGTGAAATTCTTGGTGTATGGTTTAACAAAATGTTTTTAGCTCCAAGATGAACAAATCTGGTAACCACTCATCTTGAGGAGGAAGTTAAAGTTAGAGAGAAAAAATTGCAGAGAATAGAAAATTATAGAGAAGCAAAAATCAATATTTTGTATTTGCACAATATAAAGTGGTGCCTTATATACAAATGTTTAGCCGTATAATGTCCAGCTGCAACAACTCATGTGAAAGTTGTTGTGCAGAACTCAATGGCTTCGTGAAGACATCAACAAGCTGGTTTGTGGAGGAGAGGTGAAGATGACGAAGGAACCCTTGTTTGAGCTGATCATGAACTAAATGGCAATCGATATCAAGGTTGTTTGCTACGTTCGTGGAAGACAGGATTGGCAGTAATGTGAAAAGCTACCTGGTTGTCGTAGTAGAGTGGGATGGGAAGTGTGATCAGAGCCTACAAGTTACGCAAGATATAAGATATCCAGAGTAATTCACAAGTTGTGGAAGCCATGTTGCGATACTTAACTTCAACGAAGGATCACGATATAGTGGACTGCTTCTTAGTCTTCCACAAGATAAGAGAGCCACCATAGAGAACACAATAACCATTAAGCGACTTGCAACTGAAAGGACAAGCAGCCTAATCAATGTCGCAATAAGCAGTTAAGGAGGAAGCAAGGGCTAGAGGATAAAAGAGAGCTCTAGTTGAGGAATTTTTCAGGTATCGCAAGACATGGATAGCGATGTCAAAGTGAGGTCAGCATGGTGTAGCCATGAATTGGCTCAAATGTTGAACGACATAGCTAATATCTGGCCGTGTGAAGTTGACATAAAGGAGATTTATAATAAGCCGGTGATAGCGACCAGGATCAGGAAGAAGTTCACCATCCTTCAGAGAGAGCTTGAGACCCTTAGAAAGAGGTATAGGAGAAGGAGACAAATTGTCCATCCCAGACTCATTGAGGAGGTCCAGTACAAATTTTCGTTGGATAATGAAGCTACCAGAGGAAGAATGTGCAATCTCAAGGCCAGGAAAATATTTGATGAAGCCTAGATCTTTGATAATGAACTTCAAATGCAAGGCATATTTCACAGCTTCGATAGCTTGTGGATTAGGACCTGTAATCAAGACATCATCAACATAGACTAAAAGAGCAATGAACTGATCAGCAGAGCCTTTAGTAAATAAGTAATGATCATGAGCAAACTAGGTGAAACCCAGATGGACAAAGAAAGAGGAGAATTCAAGATTCCACTAACATGAGGCCCGTTTAAGGCCATAAAGCGACCGCTTAAGGAGACGCACCTGACCTGGGGCCGCTTTGTGATAGCCCTCTGGAAGTTTGATATAGACTTCCTCATCAAGAAAGCAATGGAGAAACACATTGTTGATGTCTAATTGAGAAATAGGCCAACCAGTATTTTTAGCAAGCGTAATTAAAATACAAACTATCACCAGTTTCGCTACAGGAGAGAAATGGTTAGTGTAATCAAGGCCTTCTACTTGGTTAAATCCTTTAGCCACTAAGGGGACTTTATATCGTTCAACCTCACCAGTAGGAGTGTATTTGAATTTAAAAACCCATTTATTACCAATAGTTTTTTTTTTCCGTTAGGAAGAGAAGTAAGGACCCTTGTGCCATTATCTTCAAAAGCTTGTAATTTTTTGGACATGGTAGAAACACAATTGGGATCATGAGAGGCTTGAAGGTAAGTGGTGGGCTCAGTGACCGTAGAGATTTAATTAAGGAAGGCTAAGTAGGAGCGAGAGAAAAAGGGGCAGGAAAGGCACCTGAACCGTCTGAGACATCACTGTCAGCAGTGGAGGATGCAAGATTAACAAAATCCTGGAGCCAAGCAAGCTTGTTGACAATTCTAGTGCTGCGACGAAGCGGTGGCTTAGGTGTAATAAGGTTAGGAAGTCAGGATGAAAATGTAGGAGAGGAAGGAAGGGGACTTGGCGTGGGAGAAAGGGATGTAGAAGGAGAAGAAGTGGTAGAAGTTGTAGAAATAGAGTCATCACTAGGGAAAATTTGAGGAGGAGGAACAAGAAAAGATGAAGAAGTGGTAGGGTTAGAACAAAAGGGAAATTGGTCTTTAATGAAACGTACATCACGACTAAGAATGAGTTTGTAAGAGGAAAAATCATATTCTTTGTAGCCTTTATGGCAGCTAGAGTAACCTAAAAAAATACCTTAAATGGCACGGGGTTCAAATATATCACGATGGGGAGTGGTAAAGGTGGCATAACACAAGCAGTCAAAGGTGCGAAGGTGGTCATAAGATGGTTTCGTTTTGTAGAGACGTTCATATGGTGTATCCCATGCAAGCTGAGCCATGGGCAAGCAGTTGAGGAGATATGTAGCATGGAGAATGCACTCGCCCTAGAATTCTCTTGGGAGAGAGGATTGGAATTAAAGTGTATGTGCAAATTCAATGATATATTGATACTTACGTTCAACGAAACCATTTTGTTGTGGTGAATAGGTGCAAGTTTTCTAATGCAAAATACCATGGGTCTGAAGTTGAGAATGGCATGGTTGATTGAGAAATTCGGTGCCATTATCTGTTCGAATGACTTTAACAAATGTGGCAACTTGAGTTTGTACCATGGTAAAAAAAGATGAAAGGATAGAGCAACACAGTGACTTGTGTTGCATAAGAAATGTCTAGGTACATCTTGTATTATCATCAATAATGATAACGAAAAAGTGAGAACTAATGATGGAGGTAGTACTGTAAGGGCCCCATATGTCAATATAGAGCAAATCAAAGGGGTTGGCAGTGGAAGAAGAGTTTAAGGGAAAAGGCAATCTTGTTTCTTTGGCTAAAGGGCATATGGGACATGTGAAGTGTTTCTGTGAAGGGCTCTATACGGGCAATTTTTTATGAAGAAGGGTGGCCTAGCTTTGCATGCCATAGGAAAAAATCTTTAGAACTAGAGAGATGTGAGTAGTGAGGTGATGTGATAGAATTAGAAAGTTGTCCTTTATTATTGAAAAAAATAGTCATAGATTTTTGCAAATGAAGAAGAAAATTTTCCATTCTAGAATTGTCAAAGCTTGCTTTGTCTAATTTATAAAGCTTGCCTTTAACTTTGCCAACAACAACGAAGTTCTCAGTCAGTAGGACCTGAAAAAGACATCCAAAAAGGTAAAAGGTTATTTTGAGGGCCATGTCTCGTAGAAATTTACTTACCGAGAGAAGACTAAATTTAAAAAAGGAATATAAAATACATAATGTAATTCAAAGTTTAGGTGTAAAGTGATTGTTAGCCCCGAATATTTTTTTTATGATTATTAAGCATGATTAAGGAAATTAAAGCATGATTAGATTAAATTAAGTTAGTAATTAAGATGATGGCATTAATTAGCAAGTGGCATGAATTAATGTTAGTAAAATAAGTTAGTTGGCATGAATTAATTATGAGCTAGATGAATTTAATGTATTAGGTGGCATGGGTAATGTAGTTAATGTGTTATAAATTTGTAAGGCTCATTAAGGGTAAAAAGGGTAAAGCACTTAAGGAGGAAGGAACCAAGGCCATTCATTAATGGCATTTTGGTCTTTTGGCCTTAAGTTAAATAGGAAGAGGTATAAGAGGAAGAAGAAAGAAGTGGCCTTGAAGTAGGAAGAGAAGTAACGAAAATAGAAAGGAGAGAAAGAGAGAGAGTGTTCGAAAATGGGGGAAAGAAAAGAAGAAGAGAAGAGTTGGTGCTAGGTCTTGGTTTTTCAAGAGGTTCAAGAAGTTATTTGGAGAAAGTTCAAGAGATAAAAAGGTGGAGAATGGCCTAAGCTCCATTTTGATCCAAACAACTCTTTGTGAAGTTGAAGATTAAGGTAAGCCTTGATTTTTAGTTTAAGTTTTGGTTTGGTTTTTGGCTTAGAAAGCTTAGAAATGAAGTGGGTTTAGTGATTTTGAAGTTAATTTCATGAAAGAAGTTAAGTAGGTTTTTGGTTTAAGTGATGTTGATTTGGGTTTATTGTATTCTTGAAGAAGCTTAAGGAAGAGAGGAAGAAGGCAAGAAGAACAAGAAGAGGAGCTATATTGATCAAGGATTAAGCAAGTATAAGGTAGGTTTTATGTTTATGGTTAAATAATGAACCATTAAAATGTATTTTACAAATTCAATACAAAAAGATTTCAAAGGGATTATTTTAAAATGACTTGAGAGTTATATGAGAAATTGATCATGAATGGTGGCATGTAATGTAGGTTTTATGTTTATAGTTAACTAATGAGCCGTGAGCCATTAAAATGGGTTTTACAAATTTAAGACAAAATGATTTCAAAAGCATTATTTTGAAATGACTTGATGATTTCTATGAGAAACAAAGATGTTTACGAAATGTAAATTGCTATTGTGCATTGGTATGAATGATTTGAAAATGTTATGTGAATTGGATGATTGATGACTTGATATGTGAATATGATTGTTATGTGATTTGGCTATAGGAATGATGATGATGCATTGCATATAAAATGCTTCATGTTCATGAAATGATTTATGAAGATTTGCATGATTAATGCAAAACAAGATTTTTAAGATTGTTGCCATATGGGCAATCATGTTTCAAGAATCATGATTT
>JANKOD010000005.1:2247790-2267552 GCA_026284645.1 Erythroxylum acuminatum | reverse complement strand
ACTAACGTCAAGTAATGGTTGGCCAAACACAATACCAGCAAAATCAATTTCAAAACAGAGAAATCAAAACCCAAAATCCATACAAATAAATCAACCGAAATTTAGTCCATAAAAATTAGCTAAAAGCTTCAGCCCAACCTTGAAGCTTTAAGGAAACTACTCAATCATAATAAATTGAAGACCACATAAATTATGCTCAGCAGACGACATTAGGAGCAATTAAATAATAGAACAGAAATTTAATGAGTTCAGGTCTCCCTTTTCGCGTTTATTATTTTGCGCCTCTGCTTGGTCTGCTTGCTTTCTCGCCTGGTGCAGCGTTGTTGTACTCCACACCAAGCTCACGTTCGTAGCTTCCACAATTTTCTTCTCAGTTATTGCCAACACCTGTGATGTTAGTGGAAATAGTTTAGGGGATAGAATATAAAAATAGCTTGAGTAGAGAGTTAGTAGGGGCCTCCCCTTGGTGTATGCTTGGTGTTGTATCTCCTTTCTTCAGCTAACGCACAACATTTTTGTTCTCCCTTCATGAACGCACAGCTCTTCTTGGTATGTGCCTTTCCCTTGGTTTTGCCCAGCACCCTTCTTGGTATGTAACCTTCTCTAGTTTTTCACTTAACACACTTCACGCTACACACCCCTCACACACACTTCAGTTTTCATTACTTCTTTAATTCACTCACACACCCTCACGTTACTCACCTACACTTACTCACACACCCTCACACAAGCACACACCTTGTTGTTTTCTCACACTAGCACTCCAGCCCCTAATTAACGCCCAACTTGCCCAGCACCCCTCTCTTTTTTTATTTTTAACGCACAGCCCACACTTACCTTAGTTCTCTATGTAACTGCCCAGCCTCTAACGCCCATCTCGTCTTCTTTTATTGCTCCAGCTCTTCTATTTTTAAATCCCCCTTCTCTAATGTTTTCCAGCCCTTCTCTTTCTTTTCAGCTCACCTAACGCACCTCTGTCCACTCACTCTCTCTTCTGGACGTCACACCTCCTCCCACGTTATTGGCCCCCCAATCCCTGTATATGGTGTCACCTTTTTAAGCTTTTGTCTTGGAGTCCTTTGCTGCCACGTTAATGTCCAGCTGCCACCTCCTGACGCACTCCCCCTCATGTTCCCTCACTCACACTTCAGTTCAAAGATGCCCATACTACTTCTTGGTTCTTCATTTTATGTTCACGCCCTCTCCTTGGTTTTGCATTTTTCTTACTTATCTCCTCTCACCCAGTTAATGCCCAGCCCAACTCTCACACTTTAGCTCACATTTTTTTTCTTTTTCCCCCTGCTGTCCTCACTTCATCTGTAACGCCCCAGTCTATTTTTTTCTCTCCACCTGGCCTTTTGCTAACGCATACTCTTCATGTCACTCTCCCCCCTGATGTTAACGCCACCCACTCTTCTTAATTGCCTAGCATGTTCTTTTCTTTTTTTTTCTTTTATTCACCCCCATGTCTCTCTAAATCTACTCCCTCAATCTTCTCACCAAGCCAACTCACCACCACACTACTCTCACGTTGTTAATGCCCCCACTTGTCCAGCATTATTTAGTTCACTTACCCTCCAACCCATAGCTTGGTCCAGCTGATTTTGATTGTTGCTTTCCAACCAGCTACTGTCCTTTTGAACTTTTCTTTGTTGTCAACGTTATGTCCACTGATTTGTTTTCTCTGCTGGTGGTCTCCACAGCCTTTGTCTATGTCTCCCCTCTTGTTTATTTAATTCCTCTACTAATGTGCATGGTGCGGCCTTGCTTCACGTTGTCCACTTCAAATTTTCCACTGCCTCTTTATGTTGTTGTTTATTGTTGGAGAGCCCCACCAGCTACAGTGACAACTTCTTTGGTTTAATTTGGGGCCAAATTTCATGCTTTGTTTTAATGAAAAATGAGAAAAATAAAATACATAAAAATCTCAATACAATTAAATCAATTAATCTAAGAAAATGCTACTATAATAAATGAATGAACATACAAAATAAATGCAAATATGGTCTAAATATCTATATAAATTGGACTAAACAATTGTATGGAAATTTTTATGGACGATTTCACAGTATATGGTGAATCTTTTGAAACATGCATTATTATCCTTGAAAAAGTGCTCAAACGTTGCATCGAAACTAATCTGGTTTTAAATTACGAAAAGTGCCACTTTATGGTTGATCAAAGAATTATTTTGGGCCATACCATTTCTTCGAAAGGAATTGAAGTCGATAAAGCCAAGATAGATGTTATTCAATCTTTATCTTACCCTGCGAATGTGCGGAAAGTTCGCTCTTTTCTTAGTCATGCAGGATTTTATCGGCGATTTATCAAGGACTTCTCCAAAATCGTGCAACCTATATGAAAATTGCTTCAAAAAGATGTGAAATTCGATTTTGATGAGCAATGCTGAAGTGCGTTTGATGAGATGAAGGAGAAACTCACTACAACGCCGATTATTCACCCACCACGATGGGACATACCCTTTGAATTGATGTGCGATGCGTCAGATTATGCAGTCGGCGTTGTGTTGGGACAAAAAGTGGACAAGGTACCTCATGTTATTTATTATGCTTCTATGACACTTAATGATGCCCAGAAAAAACATTCCACTACGGAGAAGGAGTTTTTAGCAGTTGTCTTTGGGTTGGAAAAGTTTCGGTCATATTTGTTGGGGACTAAGGTGATCATCTATTCCGACCATGCAGCGCTAAGGTATTTGGTAAACAAGAAAGAAGCCAAGCTAAGATTGATTCGATGGATATTACTGATCCAAGAATTCAATGTGGAAATTCGCGATAAGAAAGGAGCCAAAAACTTGGTGGCCGATCACTTAATCCGGATCACATCGAGTACCATACCTGATGTTCTTCACGACAAATCTCCAGATGAGAGCCTTTTCGTAATTCAACAGGTAACCCCTTAGTATGCGAACATAGTGAACTTTTTAGTAACTAAGTCTTTACCTAGTGATCTATCTAGAACTGAAAAAGATAAAATCAAGCGAGAGGCTAGATATTATGTGTGGGATGAACCTCATCTTTGGAAATTTTGTTCTGATCAGATTGTTAGGAGATGCGTCACAGATGATGAAATTTCATCTATTTTTCAATTTTGTCATTCATCTGTGTGTGGGGGACATTTCGGTTTCAAAAGAACTGCTCGCAAAATTTTAGAATGTGGACTGTTTTGGCCTAAGTTATTTTTATGACTCTTACATGTTTTACAAGTCTTGCGATCGTTGTCAAAAAACAGGTAACTTGGGGTCAAAGAACCAAATGCCATTGACGAACATTCTGGTATGTGAGATTTTTGATGTTTGGGGAATAGACTTTATGGTACTTTTCCCTCCTCTTTTGGTAAGAATTACATCTTGTTGGCAGTATACTACATTTCAAAATGGGTTGAAGCTAAGGCTACTATATCTGATGATGCTAAAACTGTGATTGACTTTGTTAAATCAAATATTTTTGTCAGGTTTGGAATGCCTCGAGCCATCAATAGCGATCGAGGGACACATTTTTGCAACAAGATTTTTGAAGCGTTGATGAAAAGATATGGTATTACACACTGAATTTCTACTGCCTACCATCCGCAGACCAATGGGCAAGCTAAGGTATCCAACAGAGAGATCAAGTCCATACTAGAAAAAGTGGTGAATCCGATCTGAAAGGATTGGAGCCTTCAATTAGATGATGCTTTATGGGCCTACCGAATTGTGTACAAAACTCCTATAGGTATGTCACCTTACAGGTTAGTTTTCGTTTACATGTGGAAATTGAGCATAGAGCTTATTGGGCCGTGAAGCAGTTGAATATGGATCAATTGGAGGTTAGTACTAGTAGGAAATTGCAATTGCAAGAACTAGAAGAGATTCGTAATGAGGCGTATGAAAATTCAAAAATTTACAAGGAAAAAACTAAGGCTTTTCATGATAGAATGATTTCTAGGAAATAGTTTTCCATCGGACAAAAAGTTCTTCTTTACCATTCAAAGCTTAAGTTATTCCCAGGAAAGTTACGATCTCGTTGGCTTGGCCCGTTTATTGTTACTAACGTTTTTCCTCATGGTGCGGTAGAAATTCAGAGCCTCAATACCTTTAAAGTATTTAAGGTCAATGGACACCGTCTAAAGCCATATTACGAAAATTCGTCGATCGAACAGGTGGAAGAAATAAAGTTGGCACCGCCAACCTATTTCTAAATCGGTAAGTAATGATATAGGTCCAGCTAACAACTTTAAAGAAGCATGTTCGGGGCAACCTGTAAGTTGTTCAGGTTTGTCTATATATTTCTTTAACAGTAATTATTTTCATTATTTAGTTAGGAATTTCAATTTATTAATTTTATTTTTATTTTATTTTTATTTTTTGTCATGCTGACTTTTCTTTTCTTTTTCTTCAAACAAGTAAAAATTTTTTTAAAAAATTAAATTAAATTAAAAACTCAAATTTTCAATTACCGCCCCTTATATTTGGTTTCCCCCCTTTTCTTGCCTCTGTTTTCTTCTCCCCCATAATCCTTCTTTTCAGCTGCCGATACCCCCTTCCCACGCACTTCAATCCATTAATCCCACATAATCCCTCGATTTTACAAACCATTCTCAACCTACGAAACCCCCTTTCCTCCACTACCCATTCACGCAAACCCTTCTTCTATTATTTTTGAGTGCGTTAAATCTTGATTTTTGCAGGTATCTTCAAACGATTGGAACAATGCCCAATAAAAAGTGTGACTCTCGCAGGCTTCCCACTCCCATCTGGTATGCTATCGACGTTGATCCACCACCACCACCTTCTCAACTGTCAAAAACTGCCCCTGCTTCAGCTCCAACACCTCAACCCCTTCACCCAACCCCACGAACACGACTTTGGTCAAGGAGAGGCAAGGAGGTGGAAACCTAAAGTAGATTGAACACTAGAACATAGGGCTGCACTTCCTTCGTGTTGTCTGAAGATACTGTCAAATACGAGTAGCTCCGCCAATGACAGATTTGCCCCTGTAATTCTATTCGTTTTGATACCCTTGAAGCTTTACATGTGTATGATTCTTTTAGGCAATTAATGGGTCCTATTACATGGAATGCCTTTGCCAGAATCGATTGCCTTGTTTTTGTGGAATTAACTAGAGAATTTTACACCACTTTCTAATTTAATTGCGACAAGGATTTTGATATGAACACGAAAGAGGTTGTTGAATTTCGATTAATGGGGAAGGAATTTGTGTGTTCAATTGCTGAGTTTAATGTTGCTTTGGGCTTTCTATCTACTGCTGAAACTGAAATTGAATTATTTATCAATTCCCAATGTGATTTTCATGAGGATTTTAATGATTCAGAATTGTGGCGTCAATGGTCTGTCGATACCCATCTGTATAATGCTAGCCTACCCAAAAGTTATTTTCTTAGGAACCCTGTTTTCAAGATTATTCATAGGTTGCTAGCATTTAATTTTTTCGATCGTAAGGATGTTGCGGGTACTTTATCAAAGGCTGAATTTTATTTCTTGTGGTGTATGGATAGGCATATTCCCGTTAACTTGGGTTTTTGGTTTATACACCAAATTCATTATGTTTTGCGAAAGAAATCTAAACCATTGATCCTTGGTTCCTATATCACACAAATGACAGTTACTTTGGGGGTGTTAGATCTTGATAATACTAATATGAATGTGGCTTGTGGTATAGAGCTATTGGATTTAGATTGCCTATGCAGGATGGGGATTGTGGACCTTAGCCAAGGTCACCTCACTTTCACCGCTCTCGGCCCGACTACCTTTCTGATAACAAGAACTTCATCTGGACGACGCTGATTACCACCAGTTGCACTTAGCAACCAACCACAGGCGAAACCTAGCACACATCCACAACAAAACTCCGATTTGGACGCTCGCCTCAGTCTGGTTGAAAGGACCATGCATCGCTTGGAGAATAATCTGATGGCCTATTAGGAATACGAAGGATTTCAACCACCACATCCGCCAACACCATGATTTTGACACCTCCAACCAGAGAAGCTTTCTTTCACTCTTTTCCTTTATTTTTATGCTTTTATAACATTGTAAACAATGTTGGTTTAGGTGTGGGGGAGAAATTTAGACTTTTGATGTGGAAAATTTTAGGTTTTATGTGAATATTGTTGGTTTGTTGCGACTATTTTTGTTGATTTTTGTGTATGGATTTGCATGTTGAGCCATGAAGCTTGGTCATATTAGTTTGGATGAGATTAAGGACATGCATGAATTTAAATTGGGCTGAGTAAGTTTTAAGATGAAACATGTTGATTAATTACAATAGCTGATCTCATAGACTTAGTCAAAATTTTGACATTTAAGTGATGGAGTAAATTCTGAAATAAAGATGGATTCTTAACTTGAACCGGTGAGCAAATTTTGAACCTAAATGACATCACCTTTATGTCATATTATTTTTTTGAATTGTGCGAATCTCCTCAATTAATGTTGCCTTCAGAACTTACATGGAACTGGTTTGAATTTATTTGATCACATGGGATATAGAAGTGATTGAGGCATTTTTTGTTTTTACACCCTTAGTTTAAAATTGACCCACCTATTTAATTGCCCTTTCTAAATAATTTTGAGCCTTTTTCCTTGTTTTTCAATCAATCACCTTCTTTTAAAAACCAAAAACCCCATTAACCTTGTCCTACCACAAATTGAATAAAGCATTGAGTAATTTGGGACTTTTTTTCTATATTATGTTTTGAGATACTTTTATAAGTACTTCTACTCATGTGTTTGTTATTTTCGCTTGTTGTTATTATGTTTCCTTGTTCTTAGTGTATTTTAAAAAAGAAAATAAAAGAAAGAAAAAATCAAAATCAGAAAAACAAAAGAAAAAGAAAGAATAAAGCATAGTAGCTTGAGTTAATATGAGTAGTTGTAGTCCTTTTTATTCATGCTTTTCTCAGAATTTTAATTGAGTGCCCCTTTTACTTGATGCTTTGTGAATGCTTGTGATGAAACCTTTGTCATGTTTTTACCTCACTTGTGAACCTAGCCCTATTACAACCTTGCATAAAGTCCTCATGATCTATTAGCCTATGTGATCTGAATGAATGATAACTGGTGAAACTGCAAGCCTATGGTAGTGCAACATAATAGAGTGAGATTTGAGGGAAATACCTTACCCGCAAACACTTGAGTGTAAGAGCGAAATCCGTGAGAAGAATTCACTTTGATTTCATGTTTGCTTTTAAACAAAGATGCATTATTTTGACTTTGTTTATTTGCATTGGTGAAAAGCAATTATGATATGTGTTGCAAATTGAGTCTTACTAATCTAAGTTAATGGATTGTGTTGACTTGATTTTTAAAGTATGATTTGATTAAGTGTAGTGGTTTGATATGTTGCTCGAGGGCGAGCAAAGGTTCGGTGTAGGGGAATTTGTTAAGTCATTGAAATTGCACTTATATTGAACTTAATTTTCGTTGATGTGTTGAAATTATTACCTGAATTTAATGGAATTACTTTATAATTGTTTATAGATGGTTTTCAACACCTTAGGGATGAAATACGATCAAAAAGATGCAAAAGAAGGAAAAAAAATCCAAAATCCCCAATTTGATAGAAATTCAGTAACTAAGCGTGGGCACGCCTAAGGATAGAATAATTCTGTAGATAAAATTCCAGAAGTCTATTTCAAACAAAACTCAATCTTTAAAGATTATGTTGTCATCTTTCCAAGGAGTTACCTACCGAAATTAGAAGATTGCCTCATCTGGACAAAATCAAGAGAAGATAACGAAGAGATTAGCATCAAGAAGGAGATTGGGATGATTGCCGCATAGATATATATACATATTAGGTTTTAGAATAGGGTATCGTAGGTTTTGGGTTGCTGCACTTTCTGTTTCTTGATCTTTACGTTTCTGCACAATTCCAAGTAGTGTTTTCGTGTTTTTCATCAAAGACAAGGGATGGAGACTTATTACTTTGTTATTTCTTCTGTTTTCAATTCAATTATGAGTAGCTAAATTTCTTTTCTTGGTTGAGGGAATCCATATTAATGTTATTATGGTGAGATGATTTGGATAATTTTTATATTGTTCATAAACATTGGATATCTTCAGGTCTAACCTTTCTAATTGTATTAGTTGGTTTCTAGGTGCGCGATTAGAGATTAATTGGTTCAATCTCTAGATTAACGAAATATGACGTTCAATTTCGGTAATCATAAGTGGCAATTAGGATTAACTTTTCTACGTTAGAGTCAGAAAATTCTAAGAAGATATTCACTTGATTGATTGCATGTCGTACATGTATTTCACTTGCTCATTGGTTCTTGATTCTTAATGTTATTATTCAATTACACCTATGATCGTATCTAGGTTATTGTTTAATAAGAATGATATGATACATGTTTCTAGTCATTACACTTAAGAGAAATTTCACCCAATGAATGTTTATTAATAATTGCAATTTTATGTCGAGGATCCATAATAGCATGATAACATCGGTGACCCGAAACCAAGGTATTTTCCCATTGATTTTTTTAGATTTAATTATTGCTTTTGATTTGTGATTTTTCCCTTTGATTTCTTATTATTGTCGTGATTAAACAAAACCCCCTTCTTACTTTTGTTATTTGTTTCGTTTGAATTCATAACTCATTATCGCAAAGATTCCTCGTGGGAACGATATCCGCTTACCGTTACTACATTAATTTGTTTTACCGGAAGTGATTCCTTTTATATTTGGTTGCAGGCGACAGCAACACCAGCAGATGAAAGATGCTTTAGATATGAAAAATAATTTTTTTCGGCCAAGGGTCGCATAAATCGAATGGTAATTTGATACTTCTCACTGTATGATCCTGACAACCAGTCCACAATTTTTTAAGTAACTTGAAAACAAAGCCCGACGCTCTGTTAGGTTTATAGAGCTCAATTTGGGTGAAGTTTTCGGAGAATAAAGTTTGATCTATACTTTAAAATTTTTAAAATTTAAATATGAGTTTAATATACATTTGATAATTCAAATGCCAACTATACTTATAAAAGTTGTACATTAACAAGTCCTCGTTGTATTTAATGGGCAACTCAAGTTCCATACCTTACAATTAGAGTTAGTTTTTTTTTCTCAGTCCAATATTACCCAGATTCAGTAAACCATGTTCAATTGATTAGATGTTGAGTTAGGCTTAGTTTGAAGAATAATTGGATCTGAAAAATTGCAGGGGTGTAGTAGTTTAGCAAAAATTTTCAATTTACTGCAGTCGTTTTTAGTATAATCAAAAACTAGAAAAATTAAATGCACAAATATAAATCAATACTGAAATTTGGTAACACTTTGACACATCTTGCATACGTCTGTGGGGCCCTTACCCAGCTTAATTCTTTCTCTAACAACAATAGTTTTATACAAGGCTTTACTGAGCCGACACTACTCAACCCTTGACACTATCCCTCATCCTCACAACCTGTGAAAAAATTTCACACTCAATAGTATGATTGCCTTGTACTAACCTCAACGGAAGATTGTTCTCAACAATCTTATAATGAAAGAACACTAAATAAATAACTCTAAGTGATTAAAGAAAATTCAACATAAACGAAAACACTTGAGAAAGAAAAACAACTTCCTTAACAATGTAGCTTCATCAACGAAAGAACGGGAAGTTGTCTACGAAGAATGATGTTGTAGTCTTTCGATATTATCACTAGAACACATCACACATAGCAGGAAAAAATCACTAACAATCATAAACATTTCCTCACCGAAACGCTACGAACAATGGAGTTGCAAAATTCACGACAACTATTGGAATTTTTCATACACAATTACTAAAAAAACAACCCAAAATTATCACTTCATCGATAGTAAAAACAGTCACCAAAGATTCACGCACACATAAGCAAAACTCAGAAAAATTGGTTGCCCAAACTCCCCAATCAACAACCAGGACAGCTTACAAAAATCATGCAAGAATAGAAAACGCAACAGCAATATATGGATCAATAAATCAATGTAAACTTGGCTGTAAAAGATTATCCAAGATAGCCCTCAAAAGTCATTCAGTAGCAAGAGAAAATGCAGGCATGATCAACAATAAACCCAGCTACAACATCGTGAAACCTTGGCAGAAAGTTGTAGCTACACACATACACCTATCAACATGTTTTTTGTAATTCACTGAAGACCCATCAAACCTTTTATTTTCCCACTTCACCAAGGACTCTAGAAGGCAGGTCACATATGCAAGGAGTCGAGACTTCCAATCACGCACATAAGAAGTCCCAGACTTAGAGTCACACACACATAATGAAACTAAGACATGGAATTTCTTCACGTAACAACCACTCCAGCTATCTTACAATATCCATCCCACAACCAATCAACCAATGCCAAGACTCCAATAAAAAAATAACTCACGCAAGCCTTCCTACACAAGCCTTCATTGCTACAGTGGAAAAGCCACACAATATCTATCCATAATCAAATATAATCCCCTTGAACTTCAATTAAAGATAGACTTCTAATTTCACTACAATTCTTATACCAGAGTCTAACTCAAATAATGAGTGTTACTTATTTACACCATATCTTGATTTGGATTTTTAAACATTATCTTGAAGACCCAATAATCAAAATGCCAAAATTAAATAATAAGACATAATAAATATCTTAACAATCTCTGACTTTTTGGCATTTTTGTCACAAATAAGAAACTTTACTTGAATCACATAATTGAATATATATAAGTGTTGAAGTCACAATAGTCCCCCTCAATCTAACATCAAGTTCCAAAGAACATCTATCAAGTTCTTCAAATTCAAGAAAGATCCAAATAAACAATAATGAACAATTATCCAATCATCCAAATCTATCCTCATTGGGAAAAAAAGATGCCAAAAAGCAATATTAATAGTCATGAAGATACCTTAAAATCTTCCCCTGAGTTGAACAATCAATAAAAACAATATGATGTCTCTCCCTTGGAACAAAACAATACCAAAATGAAGAATGCGTTCATTGCGATCAATCTCAGCGATCAATCTCAGCGAATAAAGAAGCATAAAAATCAATAGTAGGTGCAACAGAAGAATCATAAGCACATTGTGCAATAGTAGAAAGACAAGATAACAATTTACTACTAGTTAATAGATATGCCAACATATCATTGCTTACTTCAATTCTGTCTTCATAAGACTAATCAAATTCATAAACTCCATCATCAAGTGTAGCCTCATGTACACATCAATCAACTGAACCTTAGAAAACCCATAAATAAAAACTCAGAAAGCCTAAACGATAACTCCTTCGAACCTTTTTTTAATAATAACTTCAAACTATACTTCAAAAATTTAAAACACACAGTCCCTATGCCCCTCAAAGAAATTCAAACCTGGGCTAATTCCTCGTCTCATTATCTCGGTCATCAACTGCCTGGTTGATTTCTTCATCTGAAGTAACTGACTTATCCTCAGTCTGAGCAGTTCCTTCAAAAGCAATTATTTACTGTGAATCTAGACAATTTTTTATTTTTCCTTCACTACGTCTTTGTGCCTGTACTTGACCCTTTCTAACCTAAGAGTGCTTCAGTAAGATGGGTTGCTGCTGTAAATTTAATTAAAAGTGTCTAGATTTTTTATTTTGACGCATTTGAAACATCATTTGTAACAACAGCAGCATTTGGGATAATCAGCTGATTACTCCCAAAATATCATGTTTGCCCTAACTTTTTTGACCTCTCTCTCCCCTGTCTCGTTTTTTCCAGAAGAGTCGCTCATGTTTTTCTCTTTACTCTTCTTAACCAGATCAATCGTCCCTTCTCACGTGACAGGATTTGCTCATCGCTGGAGTAGCACCGTAACCAACGTCCCAACAACAATTTCTCCCCTTAACTACCAAACCCTTTTCCTTCTTTAAAAATCCTCTAATCTCCTTCTCTCTTTCGTCGAGCTCAAGCTTAAGCCTTTTTAATACTTTGTTAGATTCTATGATTGTTTCCTTCTTTGTTTTTTATTGGTTTTGGTATGTTTTTCACGCTCTAATCTCTTTGGTTCTGTGAGTTTTTTTCTAGGATTTTAAAGAAAGTTTCATCTGCACTAACTTGTTCTTTGAGTTCTTTAACATTAAAGAACTCAAAGGCCAAGTTAGTGCCTCTTTATTTTTAAGCTTTAACCTTCTATAATTCCCTCGCCTCACTATTAACTTTCTATTTGACATACCAACCACCTAAAGTTGATTTTATTGTCTTTTACCTACAGATTGCAAGCTTTAAGGCCACACTGGAGAAAAAAGAGGGTGAGACAGAATACCTTCAATATTCTGCATCTGGTAATTCTGATGGCTATAGACAGAAAGAAAGTGACTTTGCACCTTTCAATCCCAAGCAGCAATGTGGAGATTTGACTGATACCATTAGATTCAATCAACCCATGGGTGATGTAGGCAACATAGAGGTGAATATTGCTTCACTGTGATTAGTGGGTTGCTTTGTCTTTTTAAAAGCTTGAAGGTTAATATAGTTGAGCATTTGCAAATGTTACAAGCCTTATAATTATATCACTAGATTCAGAAACTCGCTTGCAAAAGGTCTTCGCAAGAAGTGTTATCCCTTATGAGCTTAGCATCCAATAGTTTCAAATAGTTTCCATTTTCTTTAATATAAAAGTGTAAAATCCACACATTTTGATAAGTTTCCATTTTCTGTAATATAAAAGAGTAAAATCCACACATTTTGATAACTAAAGCAATTATATTCTTTGAAGAAGGAATCTATATTTGGTTCTTCTTTTAGATCTTATCCTATGGCATTTAGGGTGCTAATTTAGTCCTAATCTTTACACTTTGCTGTTGTTATTATTTACATAACGAAATAACTAATATCGTGCATGTACGACATGATAAATTTGGACTAATTTTAAGTTTTGTATAGGTTCATTCAAACTCTAAATTGCAACAAAAGAGGCAAAGTTTCGATCTTGATGAGTTGTTGGCTAATTCACCTCTATGGCCTTCGGTCATTAGTCCTAGCCAAAATTATGGGAAGGACGAGAAGGAAATGAGATCCGGTGAGTGGGGGGATAAAGTCATGGTGAATAAACAAGAAGCCATAAACAGAGTTAAAAACTTAACAGGATATTGGGAAGCTGATAATGGCCATTTGCCTAATGTCTCTTACCGAAAGTATCTGTTAGATTCTACCAAAAATTTCCCTGAACAATCCTATAACATTTTCATGGGTAATAATCATTTGAAGGTTGCTACAATAGACGAACTAGATGATAATCTAGATGTTGTCACTAGCAACTCATCCGAACCTACTTTATTGTGGCAACTTAGCACGTGTTTGTTATTTAGATTGGATAATTTGGTTCATTATTTAGTAATGCATACTGGCGTTTTGTCATCATATGGCATGGCTTATGATGTGGCTCTGTTGTCAGGAGTTTTGAAAGAGGAACCATATCTGACATTAATCTTTAGTAACTCTCCTTCTTCTTTGGATGGGTTAAAAGCTGCCAAGCACTTCAAGTTGGGCATGTGCTCTGTGCTGTTGTTTGAGTCCCCCCCCCCCCTTTTCCTCATTTGCGCTGTTTAGATTTGACGTTTTTTATCACTGATGCTAAAATTTGATGTTTTGTTTTAGTGGGGTTACTGGTTTCATGCTTTGCTCTACCAATGGACCTCCAGTTGATTTCAAGCACCTTGTTAATCCTATGGAATCTATTGATAACTAGAGTTGGCCATTAAAATTCTACAACTCAGAGATTTGTCAAGTATTTATCCGTTCTTTTTCCATTGCACTGTAGAGCATTATGATTGTATCTGTTGATTTAACCTGTTTGTTTTGTATCTGTTGATTTAACCAGTTTGTTTTGTATCTGTTGATTTCATTAAATGAAATGTGATAGTAGTTGAGATATAAATGAAGTCTGATAGTATATCTAAGAAAGATCTAACTATCAATTTCTTATCTTTTTAGTTAATTATCTATTTATTCTTTTGGTTTATGAGAAATTTGTATTATTTATTGAAATTGATGTGTATTTTCCTGGTTATTGAGTTATGGGGACCCAATAAAAGGATTACAAAAAACAAAATTACTGAAGGATCCTTTTTCTTCATTTAGATCTGCTCTTATTCTGTGGGTATTTTTTTGGAGTTTGGTATCTAGATACCAGTTTCAAGGTTGTACGAGGAAGGACTTTTACTGCTATAGACTGTAGGATGTGGCTCAAGAGACTTCAATTTATCCGTTGTTCTTATCACTACACTGCAGAGTATTATGATTGTATCTGTTGATTTAACCAGTCTGATGTTTCGTGGGGAATATAACAACTTGTACTATTTATTGCATTTATCTCCTGCAGTATGCAATCACAACTGCCCTTTTATTTAATGAAACTATCTATTCATTTAATGAAACTATATCTGATATAGATATTTCATTAAATGAAGTGTGATAGTAGTTGAGATATATATAAAGCTTGATAGTATATCTGAGAAAGATGTTTCGTGGGGGTTGTAGTTGATTTTTTTATTTATTGCATTTAACTTTATTTGTTAAATCACAACTGCCCATTGTTTGTTTTTCACCTATAAAAAGCTAACACAATCTTACATTACTTGATCAGTGACTTTGATTCTTTACCGATCCCTGGTGGGTTCACTTGGATTTTGCTTTCTGGTGAGTTGTTCGCTGTTTTCTTTAATGCCAACGCTGTCTTTCTTTGTTTTCGTTTGTAAGTTTTGTTCTTTCTATGTTCTGCCATGTCTCATTTGATTGAAAGGAGATTGTTGGACCTCGATCCTTAAGTGGCAATTTAGAGATATGAAATGAAAATTCAATGAGTGTTTTGTATGTATATGTAGTATGTTATAGATGATTTTGTGCCTTAAGAAAAAGTGTGAGAATATGAAAATTTTGAAAGTTTGACTTTTTGGAGTAAAAGTTGACTTTTTGATGTATGCCAAATTTGAGAAAATGAGCTACATGAAACTTGTAGATTTTGTTGAGAGCTTTCTGTAGCCATAAAATATTCAATTTTTTATATGCCATGTCATTAAATGAGGGAGGAATGACTTAATTGCCTCTGCACTTAGCCTTTAAAAACAGCCATCTTGCTTCCTAATTTTGAGCAGATAAATGACATATTTTGGTAAAACTTTCTTCGTGAAAAGTGTTCCTCTATGTCTCATCTTTAAAATGACACCAAAAACACTCAAATCGGGTTAGAAACGGAGGAGTTATGGCCGAAATACGCATTCAGCTCTAACTAATCCGAGACTGAACATTAACCCAACTTCAATCCAGAAATTGACCATCTTAGGGACTAAATTAGAATTCGACCCCTTCACATGATTTGTAGCCCCATGTCTCAATTTTATTTTGCCTCAAGAATCAACTCAACCGGAGCTCCATAGCTCCCGAATTTCTCAAAATACCGAACCATGTTTAGAAACGTACCCAACTTATCTGTCTTTAATTTCAATCAAATCATCCTCAATTTAATCTCTAAAATTCATAATTCTCAATGAACAGATAGGGGAAATTCATATTCAATCTCAAATTACTGTACATTGATACGGTAATTTGAGATTGAATATGATATTGAGAATTATTGAAGTGTTTAGTCATAGGTTTGCGTTTGTTGCTGCTGGAATTCCGGACAGGAGGTCCGATGAGGTTTGTATGGTTGGATGTGATTTTTAGAAGTGTGTTTTGATTTGCAAATTTTTGGGCTGTTCAAAATACAACAGTTATGTTGTCCAATTTTTGATAAAAATCGGTGTAGGGCAAGTTAGAATAAGTATTAGAATAAGAGTTTTCAAGATGTGATTAAGATATGCATGATTAAGAGCAATCTTAGTGATTTGAGATTATGGAAAATATATGGCGAAGGATAGTGAGATCGGAATGGTTAAATTTCCAAATGGGAAATTGTATTGTTTTGAGTTGTATGAGTTTGATTAAAGAGAAAAGGAATGAATAATCAGAATGATGAAAAAAAAATTAGACCGATTTTCAGATGGTTTAGTCCATAGGTTTCCAACGCGACAGTTTTCTTGTTCGTTTCGGACGTCGGATCTGTTTATTTTGCACTTTGTTTTTGTTTCTGTTTGCCGTTCATTTGTTTGTGCGCGCGTTTGCTTCCTCCGTTTTCGATAGCATCCGTTCTTTCGCTACCGTTCTTTATGCTTCTGCTTTTTGTTTCTGAAATTTTCTGTTCGTTTTCGCTTTTGATTCTGTTTTTTCGGTTGGGATCCAGTTCCGAGAACGAGTCCCAACAGAGATTGTTTCTATTTTTTAATTGAATCTTGTGTTTTTGGGTTCTTGTTGGGTTTGTGTGGGTACTTGTGTTTTTTATCATCTCTTGGGTTGTATTAAGTGTTAAGTTACGTTTGGTTGGGTCAAGCAAGTGGATTATGGAGATGGTGGTTTAGGAGGTTTCTCCACTTTGGTAATAACTTTGACCCATGACGACTTTGAATCATAAAACCCTTTAAAACTTCTAGATGCCATTCTCCAAGTGGCAACACAACCCAAACTGCGACATGTCTTAAAAAATAACATTGATTAGGTTCAATTTAATTATAATACACGTCTAAGATAAAGTTTGAAAAAAGCATGTTTGAGACATACGTTGTAACTTTCTTTAAAGCATTGTCGTTCAAACTTTGTTTAAAAATTATTTTGTTATTGGCAAGCACATTTAAAATTAATGCATGCATATATGTATATATACAATAAAAAGAAAATTTTTTGTTAAAAAGTTGCTTGCCAATTTAGAGATGTAATACGAAGTTAATTGTATGAATGATTGACTTGAAGGTACCAAGTATAACACAATTGTGTTCCTGTTATTTTGAATAGGGTTAGGAGATTTATTTGCTTTGCTGAGCACCTAAGCTTAGAGTAAAATAATTACTAGGTCGGTGAAGATTACTTGAATTGATTGAAGTCATTATTTTTGTGTTTGTGTTTGTCAAGTTATTCAAAAACACTATTCTTTTTCTTTTAACAGAGCATCAACTTTAAAGCTTGCTCGCCCAAGATATACAGTTGAGATCATTTTTGGTTCTTAATTGGGGTGAAGACCCTAGGGTAGAGTGGTAAGGATTAGAACTCAGGATTTGTATTTGTTGATATTGAAATGTTTGTTACTAATATAAAGAGTATTGTATCACATAAAACAACAGTATTGTATCGCATAATATAGTACAATTTCAAATTACAATGGTTTCAATTTATTATAGATTTATTCTATCACTAAAATAGTGCTGCCATTTATTATTTGACTTATGCAGAAGCATATTCCTCTTATACAGGATCATATTCCCATTTAGTTATTTTTGTGATATTTTCCAACTTTTGTTAACTTTCATTTTTCAGTAAGTTCATGTTTTCCCAGTTACTAATTGTTTTACTATTACCAATAAGAGCTCTGCTGCCACTAGTACAAATTAGGATGGGATATCGTATTACATCTAATTTTTGTTATTGGTGAATTTTATTCAAGATATTTTCTTTAAACACGATAGTTCTGGTCACAGTCTCCTTACTTCTACCCTCAATTTGTTGAAACTTGCTTATCATCCTCTCTCTCTTTCTTTAAACACGATAGTCCTGGTTGTAAACTTTAAACATTATTTCTTCACACTCTTAGTGTAGTTTTTATTTAGTCTTAATTTAGAAATATAAATTAACTATTTTTATTTGTACAGATTAAGTTTAGTATGATAAATGTTGATATTCATTTATTAATGTATAAATGAAGATATACATTTATACTGTTCAAGTGCTTTACGAACTTGGAATTTCACCGAGTCCCACTCCTGTGTGCCTGGCTTCAGGTTTGGCTGAGAGAAGTGTACAGCTGGAAGTGCAGGAGGGTTCAAAGAGCCCATTACTTAGGTGCTTGTTTTGTTTGGAAGAATGATAAAGGAATTAAAGAAATGTTAATCTATGCTCGAATACTTTGTGCCACAGCCTCTTTATATTGTTGGATGATCAATTCTCAATAGATAAGGGTTTAGATTACAAAAATATTGTCATTCAAATAAATATATGATTTTAGGACCACCACTTTGCTTTGTCCCCAGAAATATTCACCGAGGACCATGAGTAGGTGTACGTTGCTTATTTATAATCATTTTATATATTTAAAGTTGTTAATTAATTGCTAAACGTAGACAACAACATCATATAGAACAATATTGTGCCTTATAATTCAGATGGAATATTACTGATTTGCCCATAAGAAGAGACAAAGAGTCGAAGGACCCTCAACCTTCGATCCCTTGTTGTATTGACAAAAGAAAATGTATATATATACACACACACATCATATATATTAAAACAATACAAATTGAAAGAACTATAACAGTATAAAATTGGTGGATGAGAGGACCATCATCACAAGACAACTGCATTGAAAATGTGTATCTTAATAAAGGGAAATGTCTTGGAGAAGTCATATTAGTATTTTAAAACGAGATTGATCTTCGGTTGAAGTAATTTCCCACAAGATACAAACTCAATCAAACTAATTATATATGAAATGCTACGTACTAATTCTCTCTATCCACCATATATTACTCAAAAAGGATAAAATATATTAGAGGGATGATTGAGTTAAAACTCCATTATTTATTTTTTTAACAGTAATATTTATTAGTCTAAAGATAGGTATAAATGCATGTCTTATACATAAGTCAATTGATTATCTCACACATACTTTATCACTCAACTAATTGTGGTTAGGGTAATTATTTTTTTAATCATTTGAATTCAATTTGATGTCATCTACTTGAAAGGAAATTTATACATGAAATGGAGCTTTAGTTTTCTTGAATACACTCTATATAATTATGGAAGACAAAATTAATTTAATTTAGTCTTGCTTAAATTAATAGATAAATTATTTTGATTAAAAAATATTTATATTTTTAAAAAAATTTATAGTCTTAAATCAAATTTATACTCTAATTTTAATGTTTGTTTGGTTTGAAGTGGCATAGAAAAAATAAAATAATATTTTTATTAAATAGCTGAAAGTATGTTATCTTATGTAGTAAAACCTAATTTAACCAATGTTTTAAAAACCGAACAGGAAATTAAATCAGTAAAATAAGAGGCTTAAGGTTTATATGGTTCAATCAATATTAGACTATCATAAAATTGGTTAAAAACTGAATATAATTAAATAATTTGAAAAATAATTGAAAAAGACTATTCTTACCTATCGAAAAATTTAAAGTTTAATTTAAAAATGAGATTGTTAAATGAAAATTAATCGTCTTATTTTAGTTTATAAAAAATGATTAGTTTACAAAAATTGACTAATAAATTAATAAATTGATGAATTTTAACAACAGATATTATTATACTAAATGGAACTGAAAAGTTAAAAATCGAATAAAAAAGTAAATTCGTTAACAGCCAAAAAGTTTAATTTTTAAATCATTGGATTTAACTTTTAGTGCTAACAAGGTGGGAGTTAAATACTTCCAATCAAATATTTACTGAGATGGGTTAAAAGTCAAATTGAGTTTCAGGCCTTCGTTTGAATTTCACCGGTTCATTTGTAATGACAATCGCTGAATAGTCTTAGTTCAAAAGGATGATATGAACAACGTTTCATATAAATTTAAGCTGCAGTAAGGAAGTACCGAACACAAATTTCCTTATTGTCAGCATTATTAGCATAGAGTCACACGTTACGTTAAGCATCTAAGCAATATTTGGATCTCCTTCCAACCTCTGGTTCGGTTTATTTTATCAAGTCCATATAGAT
>JANKOD010000005.1:2223653-2236884 GCA_026284645.1 Erythroxylum acuminatum | reverse complement strand
TTTCACACCTCTTATGTGTTTCATTTCAGCAAAATTAATGTCAGCTTCATTCAACACATTAATTTCAGTATTTGAGCATTGGCTGAACTCTTGATCTTGTGCTATTTCGTTCTCTTCATTAACTATTTCTTCACCTCCCAATTTCTCATCAACCATGTTCAACATGTTCAAAAGATGATCTTTCACAATGTTATACGTATCTCTCCTGTCTGTTGCTCTTGTCACCAATCGCATGTTTAATGCACACAATTCTTTATACCTTATAGTTGACAACAGTTTAGGATACATATTAGTTTCATACACAGTTGACTCCTTGCAGTTTGCAATCGTCCAGCTTTTTGCTTTCCTTGTCCATCTTTTCAAAATATATTTGCTTGGGATTGTGCAAACATTTTTCAAGTTATAAACCTTCAACATATGAGAGCATAGAATGCCAACAAACTCAAACTTCCTACAACTACAATGAACTTCATCATTACATGAGTCATAGCTGACCAATTTAGAGTAGCTCTTCCCAGCAACACTGATCGTATATTTCTCAATCGTTCCATCCTCACCATAAAGACGAAAACTAGAATCATGACAATGATTCCATTGTTCTTGAAAACATTTAAAAACTTCTGGTGTGTAGACAGTAGATGCATGCTTTAAAATTTTAATCGGTGCTGACAATGTTGGACTGCTGACATTACTTCTAAAATCAGCTTTTAATTCCTCATATCGACGATCATCAATAAACCTCTGGAAGTGATTAAAAATTGTAATAAGTTATGCTAATAACTGACATACCTTTTTATCATACTATTCATGCTCTCACTTCATTGGGTTGTCATCATGTCTACATAAAATATTTTCCGCCCATAAACCAAAGCCCATTTTTCCTTAATATGATAGATACATTTCAACCATTCATTATCTTGAAGTTCATATTTATCCAACATTGTATTCCAGCAATGCAAAACTCTTCTTCTTCTTCATACTCATATATGCATGAACTGAAATCCCTTGAAAACTCTTTAAAATTTAAAAATACACCACTCAGATGGATGGCAACATTTTGATAAATGTGCCAAATACACAGTTGATGATGAGTCTTTGGTCATCTTGAAGCTAATTCCTTTGCGATTGTTGCATCTTGATCTGTAAGAATAGTTGTATGGTATTTGTCAAACATCGCTCTTTCAAATGTGTCAAACAACCACTCAAATGTACGAGTAGTTTCATCGTAGAGGAGTGCAAAACCAAAAATTGTTGTTTGCTTATGATGGTTGACACTGACAAACAAGACGGCCCTCACTATTCTTCTTGTACGTAGTATCGAAGCACACAACATGACCAGAGTCTAAGTAGTCATTCCTCATTTTTGCATCAGACCAAAATATGTTAGTGATCAAATCATCTTCGTCTACTTGAATGGCATAAAAGTAATTTGGATCTTCCACCTGCAACTTATACAAATATTCTAACACCTCATGTGTATCTCCCTTTTTCATGTCTCTTGTTCGTTTAGACCTTAAATAATACTTGTAATCATTCGGAATAAAGCCAACATTATTTCTGCCACCTGCTTGTCTCACCATAAGATCACGGGATGCTTTCGGTCGAATTACTACCCCATTAGCCATTTCAATTTGCATAGTCACAACTGAAGATATCTGCTTGTGACTTCTATGTAAATGTATTTTGTTTGGGGATGAAAGGTGGTGATTGTGCTCCTCCACAAATTCAATGACTTGAAATTTTGTAGTTTGCAAACTATTCACTTTCATCCTTGCCTGACAATCAAATCTTGTTTCTGTTCGTGGAGTTCTAACAAACAAATCTCTTTTATCGAGGATCTGTTTACCAGCAGCACTACAACAAAAAAGCCTACAAATCAACTTGCCACTTTTGTCTTTGTGACTTTTGCTTCTTCTAATTCCAAATCCCATATGCTTCACATAACTTAAATAAAATTGATATGCTTCTTCTTCTGTCGCGAACTGCATGCCAAGTTGTGGTACTAACTCTCTTCCAACCAAATATCTTGCGTTCATAGTACAACTCTCGTTCTCAAAGCCAATATCATTGTTACGTTGCTCATTATCACTTTCATAATTTAAACGATGGCATGGCATCGATGTACCATCCATTTTCACACCTGTTAAATTAACAAACGAGGAGCATTATTTTCAGATATAATTATTGACACAACCAAAAACGACAATTAAAACAGCAATAGGATGTTTTATTTTCTCATCCATCCATGTGTTATGTCATTCCTGAACAGAAAAAAAGCAATAAGAAATTTGATGCTAGGTTGTTTCCATTTTACAAATTTAATGTTTACTTTAACATTAACTACAACTTAATGTTAACCAAGTCAACTGTTACACATTAATTATCACTGACTTCTATGTCAAACTAAAAGCTATGAACACTCCCATAAAAGTCAGAAACCATAACATTTCACACATCTTCACGACTTACTTCAAACATAAATAACAACCAACTCAACCTGCACATATTAATTATTAGTAACGTATATGTAAAACCACACTTTATTAATAGAAGCATAGCAGTTACATCACAATGACTACCAAAACATTAATCAGAAACATACAACTTATATAACAATCAATTCTAAATATCTTCAACAATTATTGTAATGCAAACATAAATAACCAAATATCTTTAACAACCAGCTACTAAATAAACTAAGCCAAAAGACACCCATCTGTCAATAAGTCGTTAACATAGAGAAATGGTTTAAAATTTTACACCGAGAGGGAGATGAAGACTATGAAATGACATGTAGAAGGTAAAAAATTTGGAGACGATGCTCTATTAATTTGGTTGAAGAAAAAACAAAGTTTGTGAAAATGAGATAAGCAAATAACTTAATCAGCGGCCAGGCGGGAAATGTTAGTAATAATTGCCTTGGAAATGACAAACATTTCCAATCTCATCATTATTGAAAATTAATTTGTACGCAATTTATTAATATTGTATATTTAAATTTGTTCATTAACATTTTGATTCCTTAATATAATTTAATAATAAACTTTTTATTTGATTTTTATTACAATTTCATTATATAATTATGACAAGAAAGTCGAATTATATAATTAATTAAATCATTGATTAAATTAATACTACTAAAGAATTTTATTATAATAATAACAAACGTTATAATAAGGAATTTCATCAAACAATTATATAAGAAGAAAATTACTAGTTATAACAAATTTGATAATAATCATAGAAATTATAAGAATCAATAAATGTAATAATCATAACCATAATAATAATACTAATCATCATCATCATCATAATAATAATAATAATCATAATAATATTAATTATAATAATAACAAGGATAAAAATATATGTTTATTTTTGTTATATAAAGCCATTTGAGAATACTGATAAATAATTAAATAAAAACACTTATTATAATAATAATTCTAATATTCAATAATAATAATAATAGTATTATTATTATTTTAATCATAAATGGATCAAATGTACTAACGAAGTATAAATCTTATTCTTATTAATAATAAGTAATTGAATATCAATAACAGTAATAGTAATAGTAGTAGTAATGGTGGTGGTGGTGGCAGTAGTAGTAGTCGTAGTAGTAGTAATAAATAATAATAATAATAATAACAACAACAACAACAACAACATTAATAAATAAATAAATGCATAAATAAACACACTTACTAATAATAACAAATTTAATAATGTATGAATAATAATAAACATTTTTCATACAAATTTTACATTTATTCATAATAAGTAATATACGAAAGTACAAAACTAATCATAATAATCACATTAACAAAATAATTAAGATTTTCATAATTTAAATTAATAAGAAGGAAATTAATCATAAGAAGGAATTTTATATTATTAATAAAAATAAATACAAGCAAACAAACTTAAATAATGATAAGGAATATAATCATAATAATCAAAATAAATACATTTAATAATAAAAAGGAATTTAAAAATCAAAATACTACTAATTATAATATTAAATTAAAAAAGGAAAAGGGAGGAAGAAAGGCGATCTCGCAATCGCGAGGTCTCACGATCGCGAGACTACTTGAGGATCGACAGTCTTGCGATCGCGATCTGCTCAATTATCGGTAGTCTCTCATGATCGCGAGATCGCCTTTCCTCATAATTTGTTTTTTTATAAATTATTTTACGAATTATGATTATTTTCTAATTTTATAATAGTTTTTATTATTATAAATTATATAATAATAATAATAACATAATGTTTCTTTAATTATTCTTATTAATTTAATTATTTTAAATTATGATAATTATAATTTCCTTATAGTGTGTTACTTTAGAAATTATTTTAGGTATTATTATAAGTTCCACTTACTATTATTCTTATTATTATTAAATTATTAATTAATTAATTATATTAAATAATATCATTAAATTTCTTATTATTATTAATTTTTTTGTTAATACGAATAAGGATAAAAATATATGTTTATTTTTGTTATATAAAGTCACTTGAGAATACTGACAAATAAATAATAATTAAATAAATACACTTAATATAATAATAATAATTATTATAATAATCATAATTATAATCATAATCATAATCATAATCATAATAATCATAATCATAATCATAATCATAATAATCATAATCATGATAATAATAACAATAACAATAACAATAAATAATTAAATAAATACACTTTATAATAATATGGAATTTAATAATGTTATGAATAATAATTAACATTTTTAATAATAATAATAATAATAATAAGGAATTAAATATTAATAGTAATACTAATATTAATAATAAATAGTTTGTCAAAAATTAATAAGATTTATAATAATAAGTATATATACTCAGGTCGGAAAATAATAATAATAATAATTAAAAATTATAAGAATAATTAAATTAATAAGAAAAATAAAGTTAATAATAGTAAGAAGCAAATTACTAATTATAAAAAATTTCATAATAATAATAGAAATTAAAATAATTAATGTATTTAATAATCATAATAAATATTGTAATAATAAATATAAATATAAAATTAATAATAATAATAAGAAGAAGAAGCAGAATAGTTGAAGTTGAATATTAGAAATTGCATCAAAAATTTAGAAGTGCAAAAGTCACTCCAAAGAAACATGCTGCTCTAAATGGGTTGGCTTTAAAAGACGACTGATGGCTTGGTTGTCCAAGACGAGTAGAATAGAAGAATTACACGTCCGTTTTAATTTTTAACAAAAAAGACACTATTTTTATCTTAGACAGAGTTATCTTGGACAGAAGATTCAGACTCTCTTTTTCTTTACGCAGATGTTTTACATCTGAATTCTGTTATCATTGGTGATCCCAACGTACAGCTATGAAAATAGAAATTCCAAAATACAATTATTAGCAAATATTGATCACATGCAATAATCTTTGAATTTGACAGGTTTCATGATCTGTCTAGTGGGTTTCCGAGCTTCTGGATCATCTTTTGGGCCAGTCATTGGATCAGTTGCCTGAGTTGGGCCTATGCTTGGATCAGGTAGCTTTACTGTACTCTGCCACAAAGCAGCCATAGATTATATTTGGATCAACTTTTGGAAATTCCCTAGAATTTATTTGTAACATCTTTTATTAGTCAAATCATTTGTGTAGAGTTCAAATGTTCTAAAATGAGAATTGCAAATGCAATTGCCTATGGTATTGTTTATAATTGCATTATCCGCCATTATTATAATTATGTATAATTTTAGTATAACTCGCAATCTATAATTTAAAATTTTAATTTATTTAATATATTAAAATTTTGAATTAATTAATGATTCTCTTCTCTGCTTAAAAACTAAATAATTTTATATGAACTTTAATAAGCATAATCTATGAATTCAAGGCTGAAACACACTAAACATAATATAAAAATTAGGGCATAGTCTTCAATGACATAAGCATCCACACATGAAACTAATACACTTCCCAAGACCATAAAAGAGAAGTCTTGATTAAACACCGCAGTAAGCTTTTACCATGTTGCTGTCACCTTTGTTTTGAGCATTGCATGATACATAGAAATCAAGAAGACCTTGATGCTGAAATGGCTTGTATTGCACAGGATGCTCATCATCAATTAGCTCCTCTGGTGCCATTATCTCCCCAGTGAGGAATGAAAACATCCCAACTGCATATCTAACTTCTTCTGTGTTCACAATGACTCTGTGGTAGCATGATTTTATTCTGTCATTGCTCCAAGCCTGCACCAACCAAAGACAACACCAAATGGAATCGACTAAGTAAATCGTTAGGTACATGTAATAATTTATAAATCATGTGTTCACACTTGCGATTTTCAATGGCTTTTCATTCCTATCAACCTTCATTTTCAAGGTTAAAGTGAGTGTTAACCTCAATTTCACCACTTAAACCAATCTCCTTCAATTTGAATGTTGTTTTGGTAGCATTCAAGTGAAGTGAATCGGATCAGCGTGTACTAAGCATTATCATTAAAATTTAAAAACTAGTTTTGAAACAAGCAAATTCCCACTCTCACCATGCCTACATCTCCCACTACTACTACGAAAGAGGTGTGTGAGGAAGGCACATATGGAATCCACTCTCCATCCTGTGTTCTAATCTCCAAACCCTTGACATGATTTTGGTGAAGAATGGACATAAAGCTCTTGTCCGTATGACCCTTGAAACCAAGGTTTGTATCAGCTTGCGATCTTCTGTACTTCAACAGGCGCAGGAGATAAGTAGTTGAATTGATGTGAGACTCATAGTGTTTCTCTAAACCGTAGCTCTCAAGCAACATCATCACCAACAGCTTCTGCAACTCGGCTACTAACATAGCATAGGAGTGAACTGTTTCACTAATTCAGAACATTCCAAAACAAATTAGATCGATAAAGATCTAAACTTTTTAAATTAAAAAATGCCCAGAAAAAAATAAGCGAGCTCTGATACTAATACATCACCAATTTCATACCAGAAATGATCGTTTCCATCAGGCCACATAAGGGTAGTGAACTTTTGGCATTCTTCTTTGTTGGTTGCATACTCGATTCCCATGCCTTCATGGATAGGGAAGGTGGAGATCTTACCCATGTACCCATGAGCAGGCTTAGGGTTCACATTCTTCATTTTAATTTCTTGAGGAAGCTGGAACAATTCCTCTAGTAAACCAAGAACTTGATGGTGGAAATCAAGTGAAGGTTTGCTGTAAACTAATTCCAGGCATCCATATTCCTCAAGTCCTTTCCTGACATCATTGCATGTAGAACGCCAGCAACTTGTGCCAGGCTTCAGGTTTTCCACGGACAAATCCACAACAGGAATTTTGTGAGCTGTCTCAGACCCCATATGATAATAATCTTTTCTTTTTTTAATCCTATCTTCTTGCAGAAATTCTGGTTGGTATTGTTCAGAATTTATAGAAGAAATCAGAAGGCAATCAATGGCGGGACTTTGATTGTATCTAGAAAAAATATATGATTTGATGATCAGCTCAATCAAAACATGTTCATGCCTATATTCAAATGATTCAGAAACTATGTGGTCCTCAAGATCTTTTCGTATTTTCACTTGTCTGTTCTCTTATGTTGCTGATATCACCAATTTATTGCTTATCTTAAGATGAAAAATATTAAAATCGCATATAGTTGTCATTGGACTCGTCCTTGCAACTGCTCCAGCATTATTAATGTACGGTTATGGACCTTCTTTAATTGCTTTATTCTATTGGGTGAATTATCTTAATCTCAAAATTATAATGTTCTATTCTATGACTACGTACAATGAGTGGCAGCTCCGAGTTTTATAATTGTTCAAGATAAAATCACTAGAATCAAGAAAGGGACCCAAAAGAAATCTTTTATTTATTTGTTAAAAGGGTGAAAAATATAAATGCCTTTTATAACTTCAAAAATCTCAAAAAGTCTTTCTGGTGTTTAAAATTATTAAAAGATTTCTTCTAATTTTTAGCTTCATACAAAAATTTATTTCCTTAGATTTGAGTTAAAAATAATGACAAATTATATGAAATATGAACATCAAACGTAGATTACTGAAATGTTATTAATAAGATTAATAATAAAATATACTTATAAGTTGTTAGTTTGAGTGAGATTTAATTAGTTCGATTCGAATTTAAGAACTGAGTTGAATTATTATATAAATAATATTTAAATAGTCAATGTTTTATATTCATATTACGTGTGTTTTATCGTTATTTTTGATCGAAATCTAACGGAAAGAGTTTTTCTTAAAAACTTAATTTACTTGAGAATTAAAGGTTTTTTATAAATTCACTTGAATTTTAATTTAATTTCTTCCTATCCAAATTAGTGTCAAGGTATGTAATTTGGAGTGGAAGTAACCTATAATATAAGGCCTTAAAGTTAAATATTCCAGTTGTTATAAGAATTTACTTGAATTTTAGATGTGAATGAGTTTACTTGAATTTTAATCTAATTTTTCCCCACATAATTAGTAACTCTTGCGCTCCAAACATTGGCTTTTGATGTTGCTAAAGGTTGACGAATAGCGGAACACAAATATAAAAATACTAACTATCCTATTTTATATCGATGATTTTTTTTTTGAAAGGTTATATCGATGATTAAATCATAGGATTTTGTTTGTTTTAAGAAGATATATTTAAAAATAAATATAATTTCGCCAGGCTTTTACCACTTCTTAAATCATGGTATACACTTCCTCCATGATATATATATTTATATTTATATGATTAAAAAACTGAATTGTTTTGAGTAGTTGAATTGTGAAAATTTTGAACTGGTCAACTTTTATTTTGTTTTTAACTTTTTGATTCGATTTATTTAATAACTCTTAACAATAAAAATTAATCAGTTAATTAATTAATTGGTTAATTTTTATAAATTAGTCGATTTTTATAAAATAAAATAAACTAATTAATTTTTATTTAATAGTATCTTTTTTTAGTTAAACTTTAAATTAAGGACAGTCTCATTTAATTTTATTTCAAAATTTTAAATTGTATTCAATCTTTAACCAGTTTTATATCGGTCTAATATCAGTTAAACATTTTAAATATTAAATCTTTTATCTTATTAGTTTAACTTCCAATCTGATTTTTAAAACATTGATGAAAAAACCGAAGGAAGTAGTTTCACAAAAATTCTGATTCAGCCGCAGTTGCTTTGAACTGTATCTGTGGTTGCTTGACATGAAGCAACTGTGTTAGCAACTGTAAATTTTCTAGCACAAATGAAAACAGAAAAATTAAACGCAAAATAAATATATCAACATCTTAGATTTGGTAACGTAGTTCGGTACACCTTGCATATGTCTGCAGGGCCTTGACCCAACTTAATCACTTTCATCAAGGAACAACAATAGTTTTACTCAAGACATTACAAAGTCGACTCACTAAACCTTTGACACTATTCCTCGTCCTCACAACCCATGAAAGTAAATCACTTCCAGTAGTACAACCACCTTATCTTAACTTCAATGGAGGATCTTCACAACAATGTTTGACAATAAAGATAAGAATTAAACAACTCAAGTGATTTAAACCATAAAGACATAAACAACGATAACACTTAAGATAGAAAACAACTCCCTTAATAATGCAAGTTTGTCAACGAAAAAATGGAAAGTTGTCCAAAAAGAAATCTGTGTGAACCTTTGATATTGTCACTGAAACATCTCACACATAGCAGCAGAAAAATCACTAAACAAACAAACGTTTCATTACCGAAACGTTATAATCAATAAAGTTGCAAAACACATGAAAACTGTTGGAATTTTTTCACACACAACCAACAATGAAGACAACATGGAAAAATCACACAACCTAGGGAAAACCACAGCTACCAGTTGTGGATAGAATCTTAGTAAAAGCAGCTGCCAAAGATAACCTAAGATGCACAAAAATACAACTGTCAAGTTACAATGTGCTTATCGTTTTTTCACCCAAAAATAGCAACCATACAGCCCCAAAAATTCTTGCAATAGGCAAAGAAAATACAGCTGTCCAATATAGATGAAAATATCGAAAATATCCAGCTACCTTAGATGGATATGATTACCAAAATAGACTATCAATTAAGAAGAGTCCAAAAATATGTATCTTATTTTAATCAAGATATGATGATTTTATTTCAATTAAATCCTATCTTGACTAGGATTTTATCCCAAGTAAACCTTATATTCAAAGAATCTCACATAAGGTATAATACTCATTATAAAGAAATTCCACAAATAACTATAGAGATGTCTAATTACAAATAATGTTCAAAATAAAATAATTAAAATATCTTAATATATATCTTAACAATCTCCCCCTTTCTGATGTTATTTGTTACATATAGGAGCTCCCCCTTAAGAAGATAATTAGACACTCCCCCTTAATCAAACATCAAGTTCCAAATAGCATCAAGTTTAAGAAACATCAAAAGAAATAATAATCTCAAATAAACAATTATCCAATCATCCAAATTTCTTTCATTGGGACAAAAAATGTCAAAAATAAAAGAATGCCTTCATATCATTACTCACATCAAAGCCATCCGCATATGACTGATTAAATTTATGAACCCCAAAAATGAATTCAACGAATCAGAATCAAACTTAATCAACCTCCCCCTCATATAAACCATACGAAAGCATAAAGTTGTATCTTTCAACATTCCTTTATCCAAATTACAATAAAATTATCACACCAACTCAGCATCAAAATGTTATGGCAATAAAGAAGCATGTAACGAATTCCTTCCGGTCAACAAAGCATTCAAATTAAATTGTTTATACTCAGCTAAATTTATAGGATGATTAAGAACAAACCTTGTTGAAGCGAGAGTATCCCATTGTTATTGCTTGCCAAGGAAATGAGGTGGCCAATGATGATCAGTACGAAAAGCCAAACAAGTAAAGGGCAGAGGCTACAATAAATAATATGTTAAATAAAAGAGAAAAACCAAAAAGGGCTCCAACATAAATCCAAAACCAATAATCATCAATAAAGCAGCCTCTTGACTTCAACAACACTTTTTCAATAGTAAATGCATCAATCCTAGGATGTGGATTAGGTGCACTCCATCTTTTATCCAGAAATTCATTCATAACAATGACATTTTGTTCGTACATCATTAGAGAAATATAATAGCCCCATAGCATCTAAGACATAATGTCATTTTTGGCTATTATAAATCCTCCAAAAGTAAACCAATTGTGTAATAGGTTAAGACAAACCACATCAGTGATTCCATAAATGATAATGAGATTCTAAGCAACTAGATTGGTAATCCATAAGCCTATGGAGGATAAAACAAGAAGTCCCTTTGCTTTTAAAACACAGGTAGACTAAAGAATGTCATCGCAAGTTCTCTTATCATCTCATTCCCAACCGTGATATCTTATCAATTATCATTTCTGGGCTTTGGTTCATAATCTTTGGTGCTTTATTAATCATACTCCATACGTTTGAGAAATAAATCCCAGCACTGAGAAGACAATCAAATTGTTCCCTTGATTTTGTACTAGTGCCATGCAGGTGAACAAAGATCTTCACACATAAAGCATTTTCTCCAAATCCTATTTCATGAGCAAATTTTCAGTGAAAGCATATTGTCCAAACTCATATAGCCCACGGTGTAGAGAGAAACTAAGCTAAAACTTTAAAACCCAAATCTTCCTACAAGTCTCCAACCAAGTATCAATATTTTCTCGACATGACTTCATAAATTAAAACCCAAAAGAAAAACTCTTAAATCATCAAGTAGAGCCTCATTTTCTCATCTAATATACTATTCAACAAGTAAAGAAAAACCAAATACATACCAATCACCTAAACCTTAGAACACCTATAAGTCAAAAAATCAAAAAGCCTAGACATTAACTCCTTCAAACCCTTTTTTGTTTTTTTTAATAAACAACATCAATATATTTCAAAAATGTAAAGCATACAGTCTCTGTGCCTCTCGAAGAAATTCAAACATGGTCTTACTCCTCGTCACATTATCTGTATCATCAACTATCTAGTTGGTTTCTTCCTTCGAAGCACTAACTGGTTCTCTGTCTAACCAATTTCTTATCCAGTAATAACTAACTGTAGATTTGGACAATTTTTGATATTAACTTCTTTGCGTGTTTGTTCTGATGTATAAAGTCAATTTTTTCTAACCCAAGTTTGCTTTGGTAACGTTAGCTGCTGATGAAAATTCTTTAAAGATTGTTGGTTTTTCTGTTTTGAACCATTTGAAATAACATTTGTAACATCTTGTAGCAATTTGACTTTATGTAACCCTTTACACCACAAAAGTGAAATGTAGGCACGAAATTTTTGCTTCGTTTTGGTATTTCCCCTTGCTTGATCTTGCTTCTTTGACAAATCTAACTTCACCATTTTGCTCTTTATTCAACTTAGAACATTCACCTTTGTAACCAACACCTTGAAGGTCTCCTTTGATCTTACCAATTTCCAACAATTATTCTAACTTTTCGATACCTCCATTTAACATCCTTATACCTTTTTCGGTATTGACCAGTTTCAACCTTGTTTCATAAAGCTCATCTATTATCGATAACAACTTCTTCTCAAGATTGTGAATGATATTCTTCATGATAGAATTTTCCTTCTTTAGGTTCTCTTTCTTCTTACACGTTTTAAGCTTTGCAAATATCCTCCTTTTTGTACTTTGAATCGTAGTCATCACTGTCATAATCTGAAATAAAATTTTGGACTGATTCATCTGTGTTTTCCTGGAATTTTGGACTAATTCAACTAAGTTTTTCCCGTTAGTTTCATCTCTAGTTATTGTTAAGCAAGCAACTGAATTTATGTTGTATAACGCAACTAACGTTGAATGATTACTCACAAATTCCTCTTCTCTACCATACTCATTTTTAGATTCATTCTCACTCCAATTACTCATATAAGACTTCCATTTTCTCTTCTTCAAAGTGTTAGCACATTCCACTTGCACATGTCTGAAGCCTTGACATTCATAACATTAAATTTTCTTCACTTTTCTTTCACCCTTTTGAGTTTTAACTTATTGTTTGAAATTATTATTTGATGAGCTCCTACCATTATGCTTAAACTCAGGTCTATCTTTCTTTAACTTCTTTAACCACTTGTTGAAATTTCTTGTTAATGACACTATATCCTCATTCTCATCAGATTCATCTTCTAAGTCATTCACGACTTTTCCAACCTCGGCTTGCAGTGCCAATCTTTTA
>JANKOD010000005.1:2195939-2223553 GCA_026284645.1 Erythroxylum acuminatum | reverse complement strand
TATCCTCATTCTCATCAGATTCATCTTCTAAGTCATTCACGACTTTTCCAACCTCGGCTTGCAGTGCCAATCTTTTATTCTTCTCTCATTTATCTCTCAACAAATTTGTCTCAAAGTTGATAAAAAATTCAATTACCTTATCCAAAGATAATTTATTTATATCATGGGCTTCTTCAATAGAAGTAATTGTTGGTATGAATCTTAGAGACAATAATCTCAATGTCTTCTTGATGAGTTTCAAATTCGAATACTTCTTTCCAAGTTGATGTGCTTGGTTTGTAATGTCACACAATTTCTCATAAAAGTCTCCAATAGTTTCGCTTTCATCCATCTTCAGCCCTTCAAATCTAGCGACCAACATTTGAAGTTTCGAAGCTATTACAAATTTCGATCCCTCAGGTACTGTTTGTAGAGTGTCTCTTGCTTCTTTTTCCAGTTCACAGGCTAATATCATACTAAAACATCCATCATCTACAGCACTAAAAATTGCATTTATTGCTAGAGAGTTATCAAGTACTTCATCTTCTTCAACCCTTTTCCATTCAGATGAATCTTTAGGTACCACTTTATTCTTTTCATCAATCGTCATTGAATGTGTCCAGCCATTGAAAACCAAATTTCATACTTTAATTCCTTGTGTTTGAATAAATACTCTCATCCTTGATTTCCAAGCAGGATAATTTAAACCATCAAACAATGATAGCCTGGTGATTGATGTCTTTTCTTGTAGTCATAATTGTGATATACGGATCTGCACCAACTTGACGTACCAAGTTCGGATTCGGTGAACGTCGCTTTAATATCAATTGAAAAAACTAAAGAATGTAGTTTTGCAAAATTTTTAATTTAGTCGTAGTTTCTTTGAGATGTACTTGTGGTTGTTTGATATGAAGCAACTGTGTTAGCAACTGTAAATTTTCTAGCATAAACGAAAACAAAAAAATTAAACGCAAAATAATTAAATCAACACCCGAGATTTGGTAACGCAGTTCAGCACATCTTACCTACATCTACGGGGCCCTCACCCAGCTTAATCACTTTCTCCAAGGAACAACAATATATTTACTTAAGGCATTACAAAGCCGACTCGCTCAATCCTTGACATTATCTCTCATCCTCACAACCGTGAAAGTAAATCACTCCTAATAGCACGATCACCTCGTCAAGGATAGCAACAATACAACTCCAAAAATCCACACAATAGGTAGAGAAAATATAGCTATCCAATATAGATAAAAATACTGAAAATATCCAGCTGTTTTAGATAGATATGATAACTGAAATAGGCTACAAAGAAGAGTCCAAAAATCACCAAAAATCTACATGTTATCTTAATTAAGATATGGTAATTTTATTCTAATTAAAGTCCATCTTGACTAGAATTTTATCCCAAGTAAGCCTTATCTTTAAAGAATCTCATATAAGGTAAAATACTCCTGATAAAGAAATTTCACAAATAACCAAAGATGGCTTATTATAAATAATGTTCAAAATAACCTAATTAAGATATCTTAATGTATATCTTAACAATTGATATATATTATTGAAAAAGAAATGGTTTCATAAAATTATGATCACTTTAACGATGTAAAAGATGACAAAAGACCGGCCGTAAGACATAGAAGATCATATGAAGACTTAAGATTATAATATTAAAACGTAAAAGAACCCATACTGCTTTTATGGTTTCAGTTACTTAAAAATATATTTTATTGATTAAAAATTAAAAAATAATATTATAATACTATAATTTTTTAAAATCTTCTACTAGTTATTTATGAAGTTATGTTAAATAAAGTATCATATAATTGATTATTGCTCACATAATAGTATTTATATAAATATTATTTAATACACAACACTCAATTACGTAATAAAAAACAGTTCACAGAAATTTAACATAAGATCTGTCTTAAAATTTTTAATAATACAGATTTCTTTTTTATTATAACAACCGAAATTCTAGGGAAGTCGCGAATAAAAATTAAAATCTCAAATACCACAATATGCTTCAACGTGATAATCAATGAGGCGAGCTGCATTTATTACAACTTGTTTGAGGTACTCTGGATGATCCAATGGCTTATATCGTAAAGGATGTTTCTCATCGACTAGTTCACCTGGTGTGCTTATGACTCCATTGTTGAAACCAAAGAGCCCAAGTGAGTATCTGATCCTTTCCCCACTTGTGAATACCCGATGAACACAAGGTTTGATTCTGGCGTTACTCCATACCTAAAAAACAAGGTACTAAAATGTTAGAATCGAGTTACATTTCACAGTGTTGATGATACGTAGTTTTGATGTGTATAAATGTTCTGAAGTACAAGTTATATCAAACTATCTCTGCAATTATGAGAATAAGGTGTTTTGGTCACAATTCCGTTTACATATGAGAATTTCAAACATTCATAGGTATCTCCATTTTCTTCAACTTCAAGAGTATATCAACTTCACTTCAAAAGAACTTGGACCAAATTTAAGATTTTACTCCATCAAACATCACAAGTGTTACCTTTATTAGGTACAAAGAATGGTTGTTGCATGTCAAAGTTGACTTGAAAATTTCAAATTACAACAAATTTTGGATTAAAGTTCAAGTTTGATCTAAATTTTAACTAATTTGAATCAAATTGTTATTAAATTTAAAGTTTCTTTATCAATCAAAAAGTCAATTAAAATAAATTTTATCTATTAATTTCGAGATGATAGGATTATTTTGCCAAGTCTAATCTAATTACTATTAGGATTTGGATGTAGAAGACATGGAATATGTACCTTAAATGCTTGACCAGCAATGTATAAGAAGGATGTGTGTGAAGGAGGATCATAGTCTACCCAGTCCCCATCCTTTGTTTGCACCTGCAAGCCCTTAACGTCACCTTGATGAAGTATGGTCGAGAATGTCTTGTCTGTGTGGATTCCCAGAGCCATATCTTCACTCTTTTGCTCATGTTCTTGGTACTTGGACAGTCTCAGGGCATATTCTGTCGACTTTATCTGAGCCTCGTAGTTCTTATCCTCCACTCCATAGTATTGAAAAACCATTTTCAACACCATTTTATTTATTTGTTCCATGATCTTGGAGATCTCGTTAGCAGTTTCACTTATCAAACAAGCAAAACAAAGAACTCCTAAAACCATGAATATTAAAGTACTCGGTATATTGAAAGAAAACAGGAACTTAGTCACTTACCAAAAAGAAGCGTTTCCATGATCAGGCCACATGAAGTTGGTGAACTTCTCAACATCTTCAAGAATGGTGGGGTTGTCAACGCCAATGCTTTCATGAACAGGGCTAGCTGAGAAATACCCACGAAAGCTCTTGTCGCTCGGGCTCCTCCTTCTGTTCTCGGGAGGGAGATCATAGAGCTTCTCTATCACCTGAAACACTTCTCTGTGAAGTTGCAATGTGGGTTTGCTGAACTGTACCTGAAAACATCCAACCTCTTCAAGTGCATTGCAAACTTGTTTGCTTGTGGTAAACCAAGTGCTCGTTCCAGGCTTCAAATCATGATTGCATAAGTCTATGATGGGAATTTTGGTTTGCTCTGTAGAAGCCATGAATTTTCAGGTAAGGATTCACTTACTTTTCTTTGATAAGAATTCATTTAGTGCTGCAGACAGGTTAGCTGATATAGTTGACATTTCTTGAGATTCGCGTTTAAAATAATCATAAAATTCATTGATTCCATTGATTTTTTTATGAAAAATATATAAAAATATTTAGCCAACTGTAACATTTATTTCAATTTATTGGAGCATTCAAATAAGAAGGAAGTTCTGTGATTTATTTAAATAATTAACTATAATATATTAATATGCACATGCATCAGTATTAAATTCTGCATGATATATGGATTTCTTTGACAATCTTGTTAAGAAAGTGGGCAAGTGGGCTTGAATGAGAGCTTAATAAATAATTATTTATGTTCTATACAAAACGTTTAAGATCATTATCTTTATGATTAAAGTTTCTTTTTATTTTTTTATTAATAGATATTCACTTATAAACTGAGAATGAAATTATTAGTTCTTTATTTTTAAATAAAAGTAAATATCAAACTTTAAATCTCTTTTATATACACAAAGAGAGCATATAACACATTTTTTATAAGTTTAATTGTGTTTTTTTTAAAATTAATATAAATGATGACAGAATTTTAATGAAATAAATGAAAACATTATATTCGAAGTTAGTTATTTTAAGACTATTTTAATATGAAAATTTATAAGTTTGAGTGTATATGAGAGAAGCTGTCGTTTACGTCAATTTTGATAACCCATGTGAATGTTAGTAATTTTCTAATAATATTGGACAATAATTAATTATGATTTTTTTTGTTTTAATAAATTTATGGTTACGCAAATTGAATTTAATTCGGCAACAGATAATAAAGTAGCCCGATAAAGGATCCGGTCTAATGGACTGAAGTTCAGCGAAAAAAATGGCCCTAATCAGTGTGAGTCGTACCTGTATTAAGTCTGTGATGGGAAAGCTCGATATTAATGCTATATATATAAGGTTAAGGTCTCATGCATCTGTTTAAGCAAATCATGAATATTCGAATTCTCTGACCCATCAAGAGGTTCATGTGTTAAGAAAGTTGCGGAAAGACATTAGCAACATCCCGATGATCGACTTTTATAAAGGTCGTTGAGGAAACACAATCGTTTTGGCTTCAAAAAACTTGCTCAAAATCAAGGAAAGCAAAATAGGTATTGTTCATGTTTTTTGGTCTATTCATGTTTACGTTTGATCCTAGGCACGTAACGAAGGCTCAGGTTATACCTTAGAGTGAAGTGCTACCAAATTTTTTAAAATATTAAAAATTATTAGGATACCCTACTATGAAAATCTATCTATACTTAACTAAATTTTGGTTGTTGATTCAAATGGTTATAAATTTGCCAGGATAATTATGTAGTAATGGCAAAGCTATAAATCATAAATTTAATCCAACTAACCAATAAAGGTGAAGGGCAGCACCTTATCGCAACATTCAAAGCATCTGCATTCACCAAATGAATAACGTATTTGTAGTCATTTTGTATGAATTAAATACTTATTGTTGTACAAAATAATTTTTTATTATCAATTAAAGTAATTTTTTCTTTATATCACCAATTAACTTTTTGTTTTAACAAATTAACTATTATCAACAGATAACTAATAATTGATAACTGTTTAAATTATACATCAATCATAAGATTATCAAATAAAACTAAATGCAAGGAAAAATTTTGAAAAAAGTATCAGCAAATTTACCGACGGAACACCAAAATCCATCATAAAATGTAATGAATTTACTTACGGATAACTATGTTCCATCGGTATAGTTAGTTTTGCAAAAGGTATAGAATTGTATTTAAAATTATTGATAAATATTGCTAATGTTCATTTTATCAACAATTTTAAATACAATTCTATAATTTATGCATTCTATTGCAAAAATTATAGAATTTGTAAAAATTATAGAATTGTATTTAAAATTGTTGATAAATATTGGTTTATAGAATTTTCAGAAGAAGACTTGGTTCTAGGGACTAAGTTGCACAACCCGCCTTAAATGCAAAATGCATAGAATTGTATTTAAAATTGTTGATAAATATTGCTAATGTTCATTTTGCAAAAAGTATAGAATTGTATTTAAAATTGTTGATAAACATTGCTAATGTTCAATTTTATGTTCAATAGGAATTAGGTGAGAAGCTTTTATATTTCTATGAAAAGCTCTACGGCACCTACGAATCACAGTAGTAAGTCGTCGGCATATCGCGTGTAAGAAAGATTTTTTAAGTAATGGATTTTTAAGGGAGCCAGCTACCGATCGAAACAAACATTCCGTCACTAAATTTACTGATATCACAAAATTATTGTGGCTAAATATAGTGACGAAGCATAAAATATCCGTCAGCAAAATAGCGATGAAAATTTGAACTTCGTCGCTAATTATTACCTACTGTCGTTTCTTTGACAATTTGTTCTGTCGGTAAATTCCATCACTAACTTAGCTTACCGACAGAAATCTAACACATTCCGTCAGTAATGTCCGTCGCTAAACTCCTTTTTTCTTGTAGAGAAACTAATGATTAAAAAATCTAATCGGTTCGACTGATCGAATCATAAAAACTCTAAGTCAATCAATTTATTATTTCAGTTTTTAACTTTTAGATTTGATTTATTTTAATAACTTTTGTTATTAAAAATTAATCAATTTATTATTTAATCGTTATTTTTCATAAATTCATAAGTTCTTATAAATTTAAATTAATTTATTTTTATTTGACAATCTCTTATTTCTATTAAAATTCAAATTCTTCGATGGACAAAGACGACCTCTTTTAATTATATTTCAATTTTTTAATTTTATTCAATCTTTAACTCGTTTTATAATGGTCTAATGTTAGTTGAATATTTTAAATCTTAATCCTCTTATTTTGCTACTAACAATTTATTTATCAAATAAAGCATGTTTTAGGCAACGAAGATTCTATTTGGATATGATTTGATAATTAGACAACACATAGTCCTCTAATTCAGAGGTCTGAATTATCCAAACTTATGAACAGGATTCCTTTCTACTCCAAGGCCTCTATATTGATGAACCAAGGGTGTTGGGAGGGTAATTTTAGAAGATTCAACTTACTAGCCGAATTTCTCCCTTAGATTACGGATACAGACAGACAAGATTCGGTTACTTGGGTCTCAAATGTCTTGGGTAAATTCACTAATTAGTCTTGTTATAAGGCTTTACAAGAAAGTGTAGGGTATGTCCCTTAGTTTAATCTCCTTTGGAAATGGTCTCTCAATCATAAGGCCTTTAAATCATAAGAACCTGTACTTCTTTTATGGTTTTAGTTATTTTAAAATATATTTTATTGATTTAAAAACTAAAAAACAATATTATAATTTTTAAAATCATAATTTAGTTATTTATGAAGTTATGTTAAATAAATTATCATATAATTGATTATTGCACACATAATAGTATTTATATAAATATTGTTTAATACACAACACTCAATCACATAATAATTTATTAGAAAAAACTTCACAGAAATCCAATTATTATTATAACAACTGAAATTTAGGGAAGTCGAGAACAAATCTCAAATACCACAATATGCTTCAACGGGATAATCGATGAGGCGAGCTGCATTTATCACAACTTGTTTGAGGTACTCTGGATGATCCAGTGGCTTATATCGTAAAGGATGTGTTTCATCGACTAGTTCATCTGGTGTGCTTATGACTCCATTGTTGAAACCAAAGAGCGCAACTGCGTATCTGACCTTTTCCCCACTTGTGAATACTCGATGAACACAAGGTTTGATTCTGGCGTTACTCCACACCTAAACAAGGTACTATAATGTTAGAATCCAGTTACATTCAATGGTTCTTTTTTTTGTTTTCCCTTCAAGTTTTCGTAGTGTTGATGATACGTAGTTTTGATGTGTATAAATGTTCTAAATTACAAGTTATAGCAAACAATCTCTGCAATTACAAGAATAAGGTGTTTCAGTCAATTCCCACTACATAGGAGCATTTCAAACATTTATATGAGATGTATCTCTTTTCTTAAATTTCAAGAGTACGTCAACTTAACTTCAGAAGAAGTTAGACCAAATTTAAGATTTTATTCTATCAAACACCGCAAGTGTTACCTTTATTGGTTGCATGTAGAAGTTAACTTAAAAGGTTCAAATTAGATCGAACCAAAGTTCAAGTTTGATCTAAGTTCTAACTAATTCTAGTCACATGGCTCCCAAGTTTAAAGTATTTTTATCAATCAAAAGTCGGTTAAAATGAATTTTATCTGTTAGTTTCGGAGTTGTTGGACTGTTTTGCCAAACCAGGATTTAGGTGTAGAAGACATGGAATACGTACCTTAAATGCTTGACCAGCAATGTATAAGAAGGATGTGTGTGAAGGAGGATCATAATGTACCCAGTCCCCATCCTTTGTTTGTACCTGCAAGCCCTTCACCTCACCTTGATGAACTATGGTCGAGAATGTCTTGTCTGTGTGCATTCTCAGAGCCATATCTTCACTCTTCTGCTCATGTTCTCGGTACTTGGACAGTCTCAGGGCATATTCTGTCGACTTTATCTGAGCCTCGTAGTTCTTATCCTCCACTCCATAGTATTGAAAAACCATTTTCAACACCATTTTATTTATTTGTTCCATGATCTTGGAGATCTCGTTAGCAGTTTCACTTATCAAACAAGCAAAACAAAGAACTCCTAAAACCATGAATATTAAAGTACTCGGTATATTGAAAGAAAACAGGAACTTAGTCACTTACCAAAAAGAAGCGTTTCCATGATCAGGCCACATGAAGTTGGTGAACTTCTCAACATCTTCAAGAATGGTGGGGTTGTCAACACCAATGCTTTCATGAACAGGGCTAGCTGAGGCATACCCTCTAAAGCTCTTTTCGCTCTGGCTCTTCCTTCTGGTGTCAGGAGGGAGATCGTAGAGCTTCTCTATCACCTGAAACACTTCTCTGTGAAGTTGCAATGTGGGTTTGTTGAACTGTACCTGAAAACATCCAACCCCTTCAAGTGCATTGCAAACTTGTTTGCTTGTGGCAAGCCAAGTGCTCGTTCCAGGCTTCAAATCATGATTGCATAAGTCTATAATGGGAATTCTGGTTTGCTCTGTAGAAGCCATGAATTTTCAGGTAAGGATTCACTTACTGTTTCTTTGATAAGAATTCATTTGTTGAAGCAGAAGGGGTAGCTGCTATAGTTGACATTTATTGAGATTCGCGAATCGCGTTTCATTCAAAATAGGGCCTTTAAAATAATCATAAATTTTTTTAATTCCCAGGAAAATATATTAATATGCACATGCTACAGGCATCAGTATTAAATTCTGCATTTTGTGTGCATGATATACGGATCTTCTTTGACAATCTTGTTAAGAAAGTGGGCAAGTGGGCTTGAATGAGAGATTAATAAATAATTATTTATTTTCTGCAATGTGATAACGTTTAAGATTGATTATGCATATCATTATCTTCCATGATTAAGGTTTCTTTTATATATATATATATACCCTACTAATTGAAAACCTATCTCAACTCAACTAAAATTTTGGTTGTTGATTCAAATGTTTATTAATTTGGCAGCCTAATTATGTAGTAATATAAATTTGGCAGGCTAATTATGTAGTAATGGCAAAGCTATAAACCATAAATTTAATCCAACTAGCCAATGAAAAATCTACCAACTAATGATTAAAAAACTAAATCGGTTCGGTTAATTTAATCGTAAAAACTTTAAACCGATTAATTTATTAATTCAGTTTTTAACTTTTCGGTTTGATTTACTTTAATAATTTTGTTGTTAAAAATGATGAGTTTATTAATTAATTAGTCAATTTTGGTAAATTTATAAGTTTTTATAAATTTAAATTAATTAATTTTTATTTAACAATATCTTATTTCAATTAAAATTTAGATTTTTTGACGGATGAAGAAAAGTTATCTAAAAACCCTTTTATTATTAGACTATAAAACAAACATATGAGCCTTAACATAGTGCAAACTTCATGTGGGTTCTGTCCTATTTTCCAGCTCTTAGTACTCTTTACATGCCACAGTAAGATTTTACAGGACACTTAGATTTGTATCCTTCATCAGTACGAAAATAGTAAAGCAATCCAATATGATCTAGTGGCTTATACATGAGAGGATGTTCCTCATCAACAAGCTCCTCAGGTACTGTTATTGTTCCATTGTTGAAGGCAAACAGTCCCATGGAGTACCTGTCCACCTTCCCATTCATGATCACTCTATGTGTAGGAGACACTATTCTGTCATTACTCCATACCTACAAGAGCCAAATAAGGACAATATTTGTAAATTAGATTATGAGTATATATGCAATTATGAATTATTACAGCAATTAGTTAAATTTGAAATATCCAAATTTCAATCTAAAAGTTTAAATCGGATCATTTTAATTAATTTATTTTTAAGTTATTAAATTTTAAATAAAATAATAGCATTTTGTCTTAATTAATTTAATCTTTTTGAAATGAGTGGTATCAATCTGTATAAGTATAAATACGAGCATGAAATGAAATCAACTCAAAATTAACCTATTAAACTAGGTTGACCCGAACGAAACCAAAATGAGATGAGATGGAACAACTAAGCATTAAGTTTAGCAAGCAAGCTTCAAAGGACAAGCACGTACGTTAGAACATTGCATTCTCATAAGAAGTAATTAGACAAAAGCATACCATTAAGGCATCGCCTGCTATGACTACAAAAGATGAAGGTGACATCTTGACGTTAATCTTGTTGCCATCTTTGGTATCCACCTCCAAACCATCAACTTGATTTTGATGGAGTATGGTCGTGAAGCTCTTGTCAGTGTGTGTGATGAAAGCTAGATTAGACTCGTTACCATTTGCTACTCTATTTTTCAGGAGTCGAAGAAGGTAAGATGTAGATTCAACGTAAGATTCATGATAATTCTTCACTCCATAGCTCTCAAATATCATTCTGGTCACCATTTGATCTATCTCAGCTGCTAACTTTGCATAGTTATCAATTGTGTCACTAGCATCATCAATGAGAAAATTTAGAGTTAGATGAATACAGCGAAGAAATACTTTGATGAATTCCCGAGTTTAAATTAAGCCACAGATTCGATCCAAGAAACACGAAGGTATTACCAGAAGTGATCATTTCCTTCAGGCCACAAAAGCTTGGTGAAACTCCGAGTTGCCTCCAGATTCGTTGCATTCTCAATTCCCAAGCTTTCATGGAGTGGGATTCCAGCAATCTGACCAACATAACCATTCATTGGTTTATCATATTTGTTTAACATTTTGGTTGTAGTTGGAAGATCAAACAACTCTTTCATGGCACCGAACACCTGGCCGCGAAATTCCTGAGACATCCCATACTCTACTATAAAGCATCCGTATTCTTCAAGTGCTTGCCTAACATCACTGCAAGCTATGAGCCAATCCCTCGTGCCAGGCTTCAAATTTTCCCGAGTAAAATCAATCATAGGAAGCTTAAGAGCTACTTCTGATCCCATATGTCAATTTGAGAATTTGGTGATATTCATACAATGGACTCACTATAGTCTTTCACGTTTCTTATAGAGTCTTTGTACCATTACAAGCCAAAAGAGGAGAAGTAATAACAAATTAGCCTGACGTTTTCTACAAATGGAATATGCTTTAGAGAAATCTTTATTTTGAACAAGTGACCTGAAATGATTTTGTAGAATAGGTTCCAGTAATGTAACATCAGGAATAATGTGTTAGGTGGTCCAAGGATTTGTGACGTATGATGATTACCTATAGTATATTCATTCCTCTACAATTATTGTCCTCCAATTACATATATAAAAAATAATTATTGTCTATTCGTAGTTTATATTTAATTATGTACTATATATTCATATCATTGATTGTTTACAAACTTTTCTATCAACAGAACAGATAAAACATAACTAAATCTCATATTCTTCGGTTGCAAACTTAATAAACTATAGGGTTTATATAATATTTTGCAAAATACGATTTTTAGATAAATAATTTGATAAATTCATAATTCAAAATCAAGTCAATTCGATTCAAATTAATATTTATAGTTTAATTTGTTTCTACTCCTCTAGACCCCCATAATATGTTAATGGTAAAATCAGATAAGATTTTACTAAATAAATTGTTTAAATCTTGTCGTGATCAACATAAATAATAATAATTAACTAATAAAACTAGAGACTATGGAAATGCAAATTAAATTCTTGAAATTGATGTTGATTTACATTTCCAATCGTCCACTGTGTTAAGATATGGAGCCTGATGATATATTTTGTATTCTCCTGGGCGTACAAATACGCTCTATTCTCTTAGTGTACTTGTTGTTGAAAACATTCACAGTAAAATAAAATCCTAGCCGCCGTGGACGTAGCCAAAGTTTGGTGAACTGCGTAAATTTGTGTGTTTGTTTATTTCCACACTTGTTTCTTTGATTGTTGTGATTGATGGTCCATAACACACTATGTACTTACTATGCTATTTGTCCCTATGCATTAATTAATATATCAATAATCTTGCACTTAGCCAAGGACCATTTAATTAGTATAAGACTGAAATGTGCAATAATTGGTGGCATGATGCTAAAGCATTTATTGTCTTTAATTTGGGGAAAGAAACAAGGGATGTTCCAATAGTACTAGTATTAATTATTAATTATTAGTATTATTGTAATAAAGATGATAATGAATAAAACAAGTAATATAATGGCATTGTGAATCATATATACAAGAAACCTATAATTGATGAGTCCAAGTTCTAACTTGAATGTTAACACCATAGCTTGAGCAAAACAAATATTTGGTATATTTCTTTATTTTGGTTTATATTTCAGTCATTTAATTATATTTACTAAGTTTTTTTTTTGTTTTAATCTTTTTGATGTAGCCCTGTTTCTGTTAACTTTTTTAAAATTATATGAATTAGATAATATGAAATTCAGATTATAATTTTTAAATTATAATTAAATTGAGTTATATACAATATTTATATACATATTAAAGAAAAGTGTTATAGGGAATATGAGTTTTATTTATTTGTGATAGAAATCAATTTGATTTGTTTATAATGAATCACATCTATAAGAAGATTAAATCACAAAGATTTAAAATGTTCATTATCAGGAATTTTTACAGGATCATCTTTTTAAGTGCAAAAATTGGATAGCTAATTTGTATTTTCACACAGTTTAATGTTTAAGCATCTTCATTAGATTACTGGAACTCATCATACCTAAAACTTCAATTCTCAATCATCGACCTTACTAAAACCAATTTAACAACTGTAGAACATTGATTTTTAGATGTTACAGAACCATCATTGAAAAGGGTTACAAGTAATTTGTACAAGGAAGCACAAGAACATGACAGGATCTCCAATGGGTAATCCTGAAATCCTACAAATGAAACAAAGAAGGAAACTCCTATCTCTTCTGGTAATTGAACAATTTGATGGAGACACCGAAAGTGAGTGCGAAAAGGAGTGTAAACCCAAGAACAACAACTGCAACTACTCCAAGAAAGTCTTGTCTGAAATCGAAGTAGCTTCTTATGAATTGTTGGACTGTTTCACCTGATTCAAGAGGACGAGTTATGTCTGCAAATTGAGATGTAACCAGTCCATTCAGGCTCCAAGCCACAGGGCATAGCCAATAGTACCAACTCCACCAGACAGGCATTTGCTGTTGTTATGCAGCAGCAGGGAATTGTCAAAGAGAAAAATCTCCATTAATCTCAAACACATTTCACTGAAAATTGTGAGCAAAAATGAACTTACTGTCTTGGGGATTATGAATCCGCAGAACAGATTCCACAGGGCATAAAATGAAGAAGCAATAATGGCAGAAACGTGGTAGTTTGGGGATACAGCCACCATCATCATTCCATAGAAGGTGTAGTACAAAAATGTGAAGTACATGAAATATAAGTACCAGAAGAACTTAGCCACAGTCCATTCAAATCCAATCATTGAATAGACTATAACTCCATAAACTAAAGCTTGAGCAAAAACATAAGGAATCTCAATCAGTACCTGCAACAAAAGTTGAAATGTTGTTATGAAATGTATGACAAAGTTGTGCTCCTTTTCGTTTGAGAAAGCAGAAAGTTTTGAGTCTGAGAAAATGATACTTGTCCAAAGGCGTATGGCAGTGATGAGTACATTCCAGCAGCTCTTTCTCTATAGAAGATGGTCCTTTCAATGGCAACTACTGGCTGCACAGTGGATGCATTCTTGACCCCTATGAAGAGAACAGCAGAATACATAGATCCCATTGCGTTGAACAGATCCTGTCGCTTTGACCTGCGGATTTTAGTCACAAGAAGTACCACATTTGACATCAGATCAAGACCATTTCATTCCTGCAAACTTATGCAGAAGCTTTAGCTTTTCTTTTTTCAGATTGAAGACTCACACTTTGGAGCCAATATCCCAAAACATTGTCCCAAAGATCAAGGCAATGAATGTTGTGAAGTAAAACCTCACTGCCGTGTAAGGTGGATTTCTCCAATACAACAAACGTTGCTTCCATAAGCACGCAGTACATTGGATTAGAAATGGCTGCGAGTACTGAGTTGGAAAATGAAGGTCCTTGGAACCAGGAGCAGGCTTGCTTAAATTCTCAATAAGTTCCTTGTTTCTCCTGAAACACAAGCTAGAGTTCATCTACAAAAAGGGAACAAGCTCATACTGTGCCAAGAAACATCAGGAATTTGGCGTTTGTACCTGTATAATTCTGAGTTCTTATAAATACAAGCAAAATCTATGCCCAAAGCTGTTTCTTGTGCTGCACTAGTAACTTCAAGCATCCAAGTTGCAGGATTGTAGGCATCTTTAATTTTACTGACTCCTTCGACCCCCTTTGGATTAGAAATATACATACATTGGCTTCAAAAATGCAATTTGACCTTCCATTTCAACTAAATTTAAAGAATGTACCTCAAAATACTTGATCAATTCACAAGAATTATGGCCTAGTGGTCCAACATATATCTCCTGCCCTCCTCGTTTCATTAGGAATAGCTGTGATGCAATTTATATCAGGTACAGTAGATGTAAATCTAGTTATGGATGCAAACTGAGCAGATCAGCACATCTCACCTCATCAAAGGCTTCAAAAATGTCAATACTCGGCTGATGGATCGTGCAAATCACCGTTCTTCCAGTGTTCACTGTGTTTCTAACTGTCCTCATAACAATTGCAGCAGCTCTAGCATCAAGACCTGAAGTTGGCTCGTCCATGAAAATGATAGACGGGTTTGCCACCAATTCAACTGCAATAGTTAGTCGCTTTCGCTGCTCAGTTGATAAACCGGTTACACCAGGCAAGCCAACTAATGCGTGCCTCAACGAAGTCAGTTCTACAAGCTCCATGACTTCCTCAACAAACATCTGCATAGAATTATTAGCACAAGAGAACTAAATGAGCTGTGTGTTAGTTATATTGGTCTGTCAGGACACTACTCTGCAAGCAGATAATGCTTAGATGAGCTGATCAAACTTTTCTTGTATAATGCTAGTCTTATCAAAAGCACTAACAGTAGAGTGGTGCAAATCTGTATGGCTTGTATTTGACTCAAGCTCCTTAATGAGACTGAAAGAGTTATTGTACCTTTCTGGTTCCATTATCCACATCACCGGGCAGACGAAGCCAAGCCGAAAATACCAAGGACTCATAAACCGTAACATGCGGAGAGTGAATGTCATTTTGCTCACAATAGCCAGAGATTCTGGCAAATGTTTCTTGCTTCTTTGGGTACCCTGAGATCTTAATGTTCCCTTCAATACATCCAGCAGTTTTTCTACCTGCCAGCACATCCATCAGAGTAGTTTTCCCAGCCCCACTAACACCCATTAAAGCTGTGAGGACACCAGGCCTGAAAGCACCACTTACTCCTTTCAGGAGTACCAATTTGTCTTCACCGACACCCCGGGCTTTCATCTCCTACAACTCAGAAAACGTTGCATTTGTAGGTTTTAACTACTAGTTACATCGAAACAAAGCAATGGAACATCCAGGGAACGAACTTACCTGTGGCATGGCAACTGAGTATACAATTTCATCAAATGTTATGGAATATGGTACGAATGGAAGAACCATTCCATTGCTGTTACTTGCTCCATCTCTAATCTCTGCATGTCGGATTAAAATGTGATCGTTATGCATCTTCAGAAGACAGGAAATTGTAGTATCAAAAGCAAAACGATTAGGATTTCAAATGAGCTTTGTCACCTATGGTTGATTGTAAAACTGTACCACCACCAGATGCTTCGTTGCTGTTGGAATCTTCGGGTAAAACAGCCTGAGTCTTGTCAAATGCTGCAAGAGATTATCAACGTTACTTCTTAGCACAAGTTTTGTATGTCACAAAGCATACCATTGCAGGGACTTACGCTTGAGAAAGCTCAGAGCCAAAACATATATGAAGTTGAACAAAAATGTGTATCCAAGCAATGCACCTACTCCTATCCAGTACCAGTATCCTTCAGTGAAGAAGCCACGAGATTTTAATACTTCAACTCCTAATGGTTCCCTTGAATTTGGAAGAACCTAAGATCATAAAGAATTGAACATTCAATGAAATAGTAAGAGGAAGATACATAAGAATAAGAAGTTAAAATTATGTTGTTACATGACTCCAACTATGGCCAAGGAACTCATTAACCACAACTGCATTCTGACCATACATCAATGGAGATATCCAGTAGCCCCAGATCCACCATTTCTTCATATCATCTGTAAAATTGATAAAAACAATGAAGCACATAGCACAAATTGATTGACAGATTAGTGTCTCAAGTCGATGGAACTCAATCCGTTAGTACCTCGTGACAGGACAAAGCCTCCCAATGCGAAAAGCAACAGAAGCACAAATGATCCAAACACGTTAGCAACAATCATATTCCTTCCCAATGAAGCAATGGCTCGAAACAATCCCGAAGCCATCTGGTTCAGAACTACCAGCACAAGGTATAGCCTAAACAACCTGCAGAAGATTTACTATCAGTCAGCAGCATTTCCTTTTACAGTTGTGTACAAAGATGAAGATCCCAGAACTCCGTTACTTTCTTTCACTTTTACCTTCCAACGTATGGATCAAATCCAATGACATAGTAGGTGGTGAACACCAAAATAGCAACCTCTACGAATGTGATAGGGATTTTAAGAATCCAGGTTGGAAGAGCATATGCCCATGCAGGAAAGAATAACAGGTCTCTTTGCTTGTAAAACACAGGAAGCTGTGCAATTGTCATGGACATCTCAGCCATACCATTAAACATGACAGTGATCACAATGAAGAAAAGAGCACCAACATAAATGCCTCCATTAATCACCGAATCTCGGTGCATCTCAGTCCGTAGGAAGAGCGTCATGATTATCAGAGACATTACTACCAGCTGAAAAATGTAACTATAGTTAGAAGCTACTGCTTTAATGTGATGAAATGCAAAAATGGAGTGTACATTGGGGGGGTGAGTCCTACTTGCATAAACTTGAAGATGTAGACGAAAGAGTTCCTTTTCATGAGTAAGAACTCTCTTGAGAAGCACACTTGAATTAACTCTTTCTTGCTAATACCATATTTCTGAACTGACAAAGCAGCTGGGTGGCTGTTAGCCTTTTCAAATGGAGTTGCAAGTTCTGCTTCGAGTCCCTTCCCCAAATGGAATGCTTGGAATGCCTCAGCGAACTCCTTCACTGTAACAAATCTGTAAGGCTCATCTCTACGTAGCCAATATTGTTCCTGGTCTTTCCTTGATATAACCTGCAAGAATCTCAATAGTCATTCATGGAGATTAATTCTAAGAGCTCCAACCACATAAAAGACATAAGCTTTTACTTTATGCTTGTGAAACAGGCAGTTCAAGACAAGCTTACTTCTTGCAAGAAATCAGCAACTCCTTTTCTTTCTGGACACCTGAAGCCCATCTCTCCAAAAAACTGTAGAACTTGCTCACGAGGACCCTGGTATACTATATGCCCTTCTGAGAGCAGAATTATGTCATCAAATAGCTCATAAGTCTCTGGTGGTGGCTGGAGTAGGGAGATTAGTGCAGTTCCCTTAAGAATGTGAACTGATTCTCTTAGTGATTTAACAATCTGGTAGGTTGTGGAGCTGTCCAAACCAGTAGATATCTCGTCCATAAATAGTGCCTTCGCAGGTCCAACCAGCATCTCACCTACACGGATATTGTTGTAAATTAGGAATTCAATGTTTCTTTGGCATTACAAACATCTGTTTTACCTGTTGTGACACGTTTCTTTTGTCCTCCAGAAATTCCCCTGACCTTTTCATTCCCTACCACTGTATCAGCACAGATATCAAGCCCCAAAATCTGCAGAAATGGAATAGCAAAGACATTAAAACAGTGAAGCAGAATTATCTTCATTCACTACCTAGTGATTTTACCTTCAGAATATATTCAGTGACCACATTACTCTTCTGTCCTTTTGCTGCTGCTGCCTGTTACAGTAGAAACGACAAAAGAAAAATGTATCAACTACCATTGATGAAACTTTATCTGGAAATGAATAATGTATTGAAACTGAAAGTTGAATTCAAGTTCATGACTTTAATATTCTTCATTCCATATTCCCCATTCCAATGTCTTGCATTATACTATACCATCATACTGTTTCTGTAGTCTTATTCACCTTCATGAAGACATCAAGATCAGGGTCAGGCTGGATATTTGATGCTTTCTCTCTTCTTGATAATTCTGCCAACATATCTGCAAATTTCCAAGATATGATGAAAGTTAGTTTGGATGAACATAAGCTTAAGTTTTTAAGGTCGTAGGCCGTTAAACTTGCCATAACGGTTTCCAGTTCCTTGACATCTTTCAGAAAAAACCAAGGTTTCCCTTACAGTCATTTCTCCTAAATGGAGATCATGTTGGCTGATATAAGCAGCATTTCTTTGGGGCACAAATTCATTCATCTCATGACCATTATATGTCACTTTTCCTGCGAACTGCCAGATATATCTATGTTACTCGAATAACAGGAGGATTCAGGAGTAAAGGTAAATATCAACATCGAAAAGATGGATGGCACTTTATATCAACCTTCAGGGTAGGATCAAGTTTTCCAGCTAAAGCCAAGAACAGTGAAGTCTTCCCTGAACTTGGAGGACCTAAAAGCAATGTCATTCTGTCACAAACAGAAAAAATGCAAAAGCAAAATGAGAAACTCGATCTGATGCTGGAAATTTAGTTCCAATAAACTCAAAATTCAACTACCGATCATCCCACCTTGAAGGCTTGATGATACCACTAACATCTTTAAGGATGTTCAGGCGTTTCTTTTTACTTGAAAGAATGTGGAGGCCAATCAGGAGACTCTTCCAGGATGAAATAAACGAAGCACCAAAGTTAAATACATAAATAAGCTAACACCAGGTGTAGAACAAACACTTTGCGTGACCAATCTCTCAGATTGTGTTACCTCTATAATACTAACAGAGAAGTTGAAAAAAGATGGCAATGCTCTGCTACCTACTTGAACTTCTGCTTCTACATTTAGATTCTCAAATCTGACTTCTATTGTAGGAATGTTAATTTCAACTCTGCAAAATAGGATTGAAAAAGTTAACCATATCTAAATCTTCAAAGTTCAGAAGAGAGCTGATCTGGTTTGTTTCCAAGGTTTTAAATTGCAGTGTTGAACATTTACCACAATTTGCTGAATCAGCAACAATAGCCCATAAAACCACAGTATAACCCGACAACTCGCAACTTAAAAACTTTGATAAGCTCATCACTTGGAATCATTTCAACAGAAAAAGAAAAAAAAACTAAAAAAACTATATTCTGATCCTTACCTGTCAATACGTTGCTTGAGTTTCAATAAGAACTTGGCATTATCCTGTTCAGCTTCTTTAACCAACCTATCAAGTAAAACCTTCTTCTCTTCCAACCCAAGCTTTTGCACATCTATTTCATTTGCTTCACCTTTTGATGTAGTTAGTATGCCTCTTCTCAAACGATCATAAGTAGGCAACCTCTCCATTGCAGCCCATTTAAGAGCCTCTTCATCGTCAACGTCATCGTCACGTCGAGTAGAATGAGAGAAAACATCTGCATCACCATATCCCCAAGCTGAGGATCTGCCATTGTGTAAACTGTTATCTGTTCTATAAAGATCAACAGCCTCCATTGCTCGAAAAAACTCAGTACATCACTTCAAGAACATCTAGAACATATCAAGAAGTTGAAGATTCTTAGTTCAAGAGCTGTACAGATTGAGCAATGTATATTGTCTGATGGAGTTAAACAGGAATGGTAGTGCATTTGTTTAGCAGTTGCATGGTAATTTTGCCGTGCTTTCCATTTTTTGTTTCTTGAGAGGAAAACAAAAGTTCAAAGGACCACATGGCATTAAAGATGGATGTGCTTGGTTTTCGCTGTTTCTTGCATTTCGAGTTTGACCAAGAAAACAGAAAGAATCAACGAGGATGTTGGCCTAATTAACTGTATTAACGGTCGAAGTGGTCAACTTCCAGTTTTCAGTACTTTCTCTTTTGGAGAATTGGATTAAGAAAAAGGAAAGAAAAGAAAATATAGACCAAGAAAAGAAGTACAAAAATGATGAAAAATCGGACAATACAGACGTTGAAAAGAATGGGTCTTTGAAGGTTTGGAAGAATGGTCAGCCGTCGCAGAAGACTCATTTTGAGGGAATTTGAAGACATGCAACGGAAAGTTTAAATTCAGTTTCTTATTAATGGTTGGTTATAAATCATAAAAGCCATTATGGGTATGAATTTCTTGTACTCAAGCTTCCAATCAATGCACAAACTGTGAGAGTTGAAGAGAACATTGAAGAGCTAATAGTCATGGAAGTTTGTACTTAGTTTTCAACCCTTACTATAAAGGGTTCCCTTGCTCTAGCTGACAAGAAGGTTATATACATATACTTGACAAGTTCATGGCACAACCTGCCTCTAACTATCAACCCTCCATGAACAGCTGTTAGTAGAATCATAACCAAGAAAGTCCTATCTTTTCTGAAAATTCAGCACTTTGATGGAGACTGCGAAAATGCCAGCAAAAAGGACTGCAAATCCAAGAACAACTGCCGCAGCTACTCCAAGAAGTTCGTGCTTAAAATTGAAATAACTTCTCACAAATTGTTTTACTGTTTCACCAGTTTCAAGTGTGTCCTTTATGTCTCCAAACTGAGATGCAACCAATCCATTCAGGGTCCAAGCTACAGGACAGATCCAGTAGTACCATTTCCACCAGACAGGGATCTTCTGTTGTACCAATACAAAGTTGCATGAGATGTGCTAGCAACTTTACCTTGAATAACAATAACTATTAACATGTACTTACAGGCTCTGGGATTGGGAAGCCTGAGAAGAGGTTAAACATTCCATAGAATGCAGCAGAAATAATGGAGGCAACATGGTAGTTTGGTGAAATAGCCACAGCCATCATGCCATAGAAAGTGAAGTACAGAAATGTGAGGTACATGAAATACCAGTACCAAAAGAATTTAGCTGCTGTCCATTGGAATCCAATCATTGAATAAACTAGAACACCGTATACTGTCGCTTGAACAAAGATGTAAGGTAATTCGATCAGTACCTACCAGAAAAACAGGAAGTTTGTTATTGAATCCTGGAAGTAAACTGCAGAAATCTCTAGCATGTGAGAAGAAATAGTTACTTGTCCAATGGCATATGGCAAGGCCGAGTACATCCCAGCAGCTCTTTCTCTGTAAAAGACTGTTCGCTCAACAGCAACCACAGGTTGCACAGACATTGAATTAAGGATACCAAGGAAAAGAATTGCAGTGTACATCGACCCCATAGCATTGAAAAGATCCTGTCTCTTGGTCCTACAATTTGGTCATGAAATTAAAAATGGCATCATCAAAAAGTCGGTGAATGTAATCAGTTGTTCAATGCCTTATTTCTTGAGTGAAATACTCACACTTTGGAGCCAAGATCCCAAAACACGGTCCCAAAGAGGAAACCTATGGATGCTGTGGACAAAAATCTGACTGCAGTATATGGCGGATTTCTCCAATACGACAAATGTTGTTTCCATAAACATGCCAAACATTGGATGAGAAATGGCTGCGAGTATTGATCTGGGAAGTCAAGTTCTTTGGAACCAGGAGCTGGCTCGCTTAAATTCTCAATAAGTTCCCAGTTTCTCCTGAATCACACACCACAAGAAAATCACATAAATATACACCTGAATTAACCAAAGAATTAAAGAGTTTTATTCTGAGACTTCTGTCTTGGTAAAACTACCTGTAGAGATCAGAATTTTTGTATACATCAGCAAAGTCAATCCGCAGAGCGGCTTCCTGTGCTGCACTGGTAACTTCGAGCATCCAGGTCGCTGGATTATAGCCATCTTTAATTCTGCTCACTCCTTCAATACTCTTTATTTCCAGATACAAACGTATTAGCAAGATAAAGTAATAATCTTTAGTACTTTCTCGATGCAAACGAATATAAAGCACACCTCAAAGTACTGAATTAAGTGGCATGAATGATGGCCTAATGGCCCAACATATATCTCCTGGCCTCCTCTCTTCAGTAGGAATAGCTGCAATTCCATGTACAAAGTGTCAAAACGAAACATTCAACTGCAGTTGTTCTGAACCAAGCATCATGAAGATTTAGTGTGTATAACCTCATCAAACGTTTCAAATATGTCAATGCTAGGCTGATGGATGGTGCAGACGACTGTTCGTCCTGTGTCCACCGTGTTCCGAACCGTTCTCATTACGATTGCAGCAGCTCTAGCGTCTAGCCCTGAAGTTGGCTCATCCATAAAAATAATTGATGGGTTTGCCACTAGCTCAACAGCAACTGTGAGTCTCTTGCGCTGCTCTATGGACAAACCATTTACACCAGGTAAACCAACTAATGATTGCCTCAGGGAATCCAGTTCAACGAGTTCCATGACTTCCTCAATGAACATCTGCACACAATTGCTGGATATGAAACTTCTGATATTTATGTTACTACTAATGGCTTCTATAAAAATTGGAGTGACAGATGCCACTTTTATCGGTTGAGATGTATTAATGAAAAGGAAACATTGAAACAGCTGACTGATATTTTACCTTTCTGGTTTCGATATCCACTTCACGAGGTAGACGAAGCCAAGCTGAATACAATAAGGACTCATAAACAGAAACCTGTGGAGAGTGGATGTCATTTTGCTCGCAATATCCTGAAATTCTAGCAAATGTTTCTTGCTTCTTTGGATATCCTGATACCATAATGCTCCCTTCAATATATCCACCAGTTTTCCTTCCAGCCAACACATCCATCAGGGTAGTTTTACCAGCGCCACTGACACCCATGAGAGCTGTGAGAACACCAGGTCTAAAAGCACCACTCACCCCCCTCAAAAGTACCAACCGATCTTCTTGGACACCCTGGTTTTTCATCCCCTGCAGAGTTTCCAACTGAAAACTGAGTTTCTCATATTGGAAAAGAGCAGTACCTTCTCTCAGAAAACTCTCCCTTACCTGTGGCATGTCGACAGAGTACATAATCTCATTGAAGATGATTGAATGTGGCTCAAATGGAAGAACCATTCCCTTTCTCTTCTTAGGTGAAGATCCAATTGACTTGCTTCTCAAAACATCACTTCCGTTGTCTGTGTCAGATTGAAATTGGTACTTAGAACACACAGAAATCAAGACAATACGTAAAAGCAATGTACATGAGTTTGTCACCAATCAGCAGACCTGATCTGCTTCCTCCATCCACTAAAGGACTAACTCCTCCAGGTTTCGCGCTTTGGGGTTCTGCTATAACAGCCTGAGGCTTTTCAAATGCTGCAGAACATTATAATTTTATATACATCAAAACATTGACCTTTTTCCACTTCATCAACCAAATAAATGAGGAGGACAGGTATATTTACGGTCCAGGAAGCTGAGAGCCCAAGTGTATAAAAAGTTGAATACTAGTACATAACCAAGCAATGCGGCTGTTCCTATCCAATACCAATATCCTTCAGTGAAGAACCCTCGAGACTTCAGAACTTCCACTCCTAAAGATTCCTTCGAGTTTGGAAGAACCTTGGATATCAGAAACAAGAAAAAGATCAGCAGAAAAAGAATAAGACATACAAAGAAACATAGAACTACGACTTCCAGTATTTACATGACTCCAACTATGTCCAAGAAACTCGTTTATCACAACTGCATTCTGTCCATACATCATTGGAGAAATCCAGTAGCCCCAGATCCACCATTTCTTTATGTTATCTTTAGCATGAAACAGAAGACAGAACCAAAAAAAAAGGCATGTTAATGTTTATATATCGCGTGAGATTAGTATCATAGCTAAAACTCATATTCTAGTCATACCTCGTGATAGGACAAAGCCACCTAAAGTGAAGTATACGAGCAGTAATAATGAGCCAAAAGTGTTAGCAACAACCATGTCCCTACCAAATGCAGCAATGGCTCGGAATAATGCAGAAGCCATCTGGTTCACAGCTAACAGCACAAGGTAAAGCTTAAACAACCTGCAGAAATCGTATGATCTTTATATATCAACTGCATTACCTCCTACGTTACTTCTTTAATACATATTGGTTCCATTTTTTTTTACCTTACAACATTTGAATCAAATCCAATGACCCAGTAAGTGGTAAATACCAGAATTGCAACCTCTATCAACGTGATAGGAATTTGAAGGATCCAGGTGGGAAGAGCATAGGCCCATGCAGGGAAAAATGAGAGATCTCTTTGCTTGAAAAATACAGGAAGCTTTGCAATTGTCATGGAAATCTCTGCCAGACCATTGAACATGACAAGAATCACAATGAAACACAGTGCACCAACGTAAATGCCTCCACTGACAACTGAATCTCGGCTCATTTCGCTCCGTAGGAAGAGTGTCATTGTGATCACTGACATCAGTACCAGCTGAATATCACAAATACAAGTAACGTTTTAAGTCTGAGACCATATGAAAATACTGAACAAGACAACGGTTTGGTTAAAAATTGAGACCCACTTGCATGCACTTGAAGATATACACAAAAGAGTTCCTCTTCATGAGTAGGAATTGTCTTGAGAAGCAGGCTTTAAGTAGCTCTTTCTTATTAACACCGTATCTATTAACCGCCAAAGCAGCTGGGTGGCTGTTAGCCTTATCAAATGGAGTGGCAAGCTCTTCTGTGAGTCCCCTTCCAATATGGAATGATTGGAATGCCTCAGCAAATTCCTTGACTGTGACAAACCTGTAAGCCTCATTTCTACGTGCCCAATATTGCCCCTGATCTTTTCTTGAGGTCACCTGCAATTATATGATCATCTTTAGGAAACAATTTAAAGAACTAACTATTTGTTGTGAGATCATCTTTCAGTTCATGCAAATGAAACAACAGAAGTCCAAGCAAATTGAATGTACTAACTTCTTGCAGAAAATCAGCCACGCCTTTTCTTTCAGGACATTTGAAGCCCATTTGTTCAAAAAACTCGAGCACATGTTCACGTGGTCCTTGATACACTATCTGGCCATCTGAGAGCAGAATTAGATCATCAAAGAGCTCATAAGTCTCTGGAGCTGGCTGAAGTAGAGAGATGACAGCAGTTTCCTTCATAATATGAACATAATGCTTGAGAGAGTTGACAATTTGGTAAGTGGTGGAGCTGTCCAAGCCAGTAGATATCTCATCCATAAACAATGCCAGTGCTGGTCCAACCAGCATCTCACCTACAATAATGGCAGATACTTTCACTCACCTCATTCAAGTACCAGTGGAGGACCAATAAACTTAGTAGTTTACCTGTTGTAACACGCTTCCTTTGTCCTCCTGAAATCCCCCTAAGCATTCCATCCCCTACCATTGTATCTGCACAGGTATCTAGACCCAGAACCTGAAATTTAAGAATTGAAAAGCAGTAACCAGTACGGGGCAGGTTCTGATTAGTACGTATAGTTCTTGATAATTGTAACAGGTATTTAAGCAACTTCCATTGAAAATCACCTTGATGATATAATCTGTGATCACGTTGGCCTCCTGCCCTTCTATTGCTACTGCCTATAACAGCAAACATGACAGACAATATCAATCACAATCTACAACTCTTTTGGCACTGGAATCTCTGAAGCAATTCTACTTGAACATGAAAGACAAATTGCAGTCATGACGAGAACTATTAACACAAAGTATGAAACCGGTCCTGTTCATAATAATTAACCACCCCCTCGTCAACAAGGTGTAGAATTTCTTTCCAAGAAGAGAACGCTTTCTTTACCTTCATGAAGACATCGATATCAGGATCAGGTTTAATGTTTGCATCTTTCTCTCTTCTGGATAACTCTGCCAACATGTCTGTAAATAGCCAGAGAAGTTAATCATATTAAGCTGATCCAAGTTACAGTTTCAGGAAATTCTTAACAATTACCATAGCGGCTTCCAATTCCTAGGCATCTTGCAGAAAATGTCAAGGTTTCTCTTACAGTCATTTCCCCTATATGGACATCATGTTGACTGATATATGCGGCAGTTCTTTGGGGTACAAATTCATTCATTTGATGACCGTTATATGTCACCTTCCCTGAAAACTGCAAGACAGACTTTTGAACTTCTGAAACAATTAATAGAACCAAAAAGTGGAGCAAATTTCTTTCATTATAACCTTTAAAGAGGAATCAAGTTTTCCTGCCAAAGCCAACAAAAGTGTCGTCTTCCCAGAACATGGAGGACCTAGGAGCAATGTCATTCTGTTTCATGTTCAGGACATTTAATGTGAGATCCCACTTGGGAGGTCAGAATCACAATCCATATTGAAATAAAAAGAATACTAATCAACTTCTTAAGTACCTATTTTTTTGTTTATGGTTATCATAATCTCTAGGTCAAGACTTGTCTTACGTAAACAATCAGGATTTTGGATTCTGAAGATCTCACCTTGATGGTTTGATGATACCACTAACATCGGTAAGGATGCTCAGATGCTTCTTTCTACTTGAAAGAATATGAAGATAGTTCAGGAAACCCTTGCAAATGAAACAACAAAGCCTCACAATAAGCCAAGAAGCTAAACATTAATTAGCCTGTAGTTGCAGGTCATTACCTCTAGCATATTGACAGAGAAGTTAAACAAGGTAGGCAAAGCTCTGCTTCCTACATAAGCTTCTGCTTCAACATTCACATGCTCAAATCTTACTTCAATTGTAGGGAGAACAATACCAACCCTGTAAAACCACGAAAAGGGTACTTCATTTACAGAAAGAAATATCAATACTCAGCATTAAAACGGAAAATTTCAAGGAAACGTTCTCTGGGTATACAAACATGGTTAGAGTTAACCTGTCAATACGTCTTTTGAGCTTCAACAAGATCTTCTCGTGATCCTCTTGAGCTTCTTTCACCAATCTCCCCAACAAAATGTTCCTTTCTTGCAATCCAAGCTTTTCGATATCGACCTCATTGGCTTCACCACTCGAAGAAGTCAATATACCTTTCCTCAAACGATCATAGGTAGGCAGTTTTTCAAGTGCAGCCCATTTCAGAGCTTCTTCATCATCATCTTGTTGTCTATAAGAACGTGAAAACACATCAGCATCACGGTTCCTCCTCCATATAGAAGAGCTGCCTCTACCCGAACTACCACTTTCTCTACAAAGAACACGACTTTCCATTTGATACTCAAAAGAACTACTACTTCCAAACAATATCGGAGAAATCGGTTTCTCTACAGAGAGATATGCATGCAGTCTATGTTCAACAATGGAAAGAAAGATTAGTCATAGTCATTTTGAGTATAGAAATGAGTTGCATGTATATGTATATATACACATATGACTGACTAAATTATTAAATAAATAAACTTTTATTTTATAAAAATAATATTTTTGTTATTTCTTTTCCGTTAATTATCTCTTTTTCATGTATAAATTAATTAGAAGATCCAACAAAATGAATTTTTTATCTTTTAAGGGTTGTTTTAATATTTTTAAATAATCTAACATTTATATTATATAATAATTAGTTATTTATTTTATAAAAATAATATTTTTGTTATTATAACTATCTTTGTATA
>JANKOD010000005.1:2168637-2189762 GCA_026284645.1 Erythroxylum acuminatum | reverse complement strand
AAAGAGTTTCACACCCAATAGTACGACCGCCTCGTACTAACCTCAACAGAGGATTTTCTCAACAATATTTAATAATAAAGATAATTAAACGAACAACTCAAGTGATTAAAATAATAAAAAGAGAAAAACTAAAATACACTTGAGATAGACAAGAACTTCCCGATAAGTTCCGCTCCACTGAAATAGATCTGAAAGTTGTCGCAACAACAATGGACAATCACGACAACACATCAAAGAAAACGCAACACAAAACCATTAAGCCCAAGTGATGTAATCCACAGAAATTCCAGCATAATGATAATCAGTTGATTCTCAAGAATTCAGTTCTTAATAACTGTAGGTCCTTCAAGAAAGATTTGACAGTTGTTCATAGACGTGAGCCACTCCACAAGAATAATTTTTCAGCTTGATCAAATCCTTTGCCGAGGCTCCTATAAAATTTTCAAGCAATACCCATAAATGCTATCAGCTGAAAAACACACAAACTCTACTCATAAAACACAAGTTGTGACTCCCATGAGATTTTCAAGCAACACCCACGTATATTGTCAACTAAGGAACACGCAACCTCCACTCACTGCACACACACAACACTCACGTATATTTCTGCCATAGATCTCATATATTCCTTAAATCATAAACGTGTATAACCAGCTAAAGAATAACACACCCACTGCACTTACTCTATCACCAACACACGTACGCACATGCTCACCAAATATACTGCTGGTTTTATGTAAGTTATTCACCCAAAAGACAACCACACTTACTCAACAACAAAAAGGTTGCAGATCAAATATTAGGTTTTCATCCTTATCACATATGTATCTTATACTCCTTTTTCAAATCAAATAGAAATCCACGCAACCCATTATCTAATTGGACTTCTAATAAAACAAATCCACACAGATACCATATCCCATTAGCTATTTAGACTTCTAATAAAACACAAAATCCACCTCTTATATGTCAAATTTAAAATGTCAAAATCAAATAAAGAATATATAAAATATATTATAACAATCTCCCTCTTTTTGGCAATTTTGTCACAAATATGAAACTCCTCTTAAACAACATAATTGGACATATAACCATCAAATACACAAATCATGTGACAAATACTCCTCCTTAATCCAAAGTCAAGCTCCAAAGAGCATCAATTGCTCCCCCTTGGGACAAAAAGATGCCAAAAAGCAAGACAAATAGTTACATATATACCTTGAAATCTCCTCCTGAATGAAACATTCACCATAAACAATCTGATGTCTTCTCCTTGGGACAAAAACATAATCATAATAATCTTAGTATTTGAGTCTCAGGACTTTAGTGTAAGTATCTTTAGGGGATGGTTGAGTTGGTAAAGTAGAAGGAGCATAAGGACAAAAGATTTTGTGTTCAAATCCTCTTATTTATGCTCTCCTTAGTGTGGAGTGCCTGGTTGGTGTGATTTGCAGGCTATTGCTTCAATTTGGAAATTTACTCAGTGCGTATCCAACAGATAGCGACTGTGGGTTCCTCCGTTTAAAAAAAAACTTTAATGCAAGTATTTGAATCCAATTGATTTTAATCGTCTATTTAAATTTGACATTTTTTAATTTAACTAATTATAGAAATTTGAATTAATTTAATTTAAAAGTAATAAATTTATATTATATTCCGTCAAATTCAAAATAGAATGTTTCATCTCAATCTCCAAATAGAAGCACGTTGTGATCCCCTCAAGCCCTGTTCACTCAAATGGCTTACAGACAAGCTGGTACACACATGACTTGTGGTTACGGAAGCAAGAAAAAATCCTAAACGTCGCCTACGCTATCCTATGGGACCACACTAGTGCCTAATTCAACTTTTGGAGGGTCCAAAAGTACTTTTATTTATTGTAAAAGTTATTTTAAGAAAAAAGTAGGCGTTTAGCTGTAAATTTCAAAAGCACTTTTACAGTAGAAATAACTTTTTTAAAAGTTCAAATACAACTTTTTCAGAAGTTAAAATTTAAAGCTTTTTAAAAAAGCTCCAAATTTTAGCTTTTTCGAGAAGCTATTTTTTCTGTCACTTTCCGTCACTTACGTAAAGAAAACCTTAACTACCGTCTTTTCTGTTTTTTTTTCTAATGGTCGGGTTAAGTTTGGGCCTCCTTAAACTTTGATTAAGTCTGAAATAGTTGAATTTGAGCCCGAACTTGATCGGGCCTGGACAGTTTACAGCTTGACTCGGTTGATTTTACCGTTTTTTTTAATAAAAAATGATGTTTTAAAAAAAACGATATCATTCGTTTATAATTATCAAGTCTCAAGTCAGGTTGAATTTGGATCACGACCTAATTACTAAACAAGAATTCTAGGTAACCAAATGTTAAGAACAAAAGCGTGCTTTTTCATCAGGGAACAAAACATAGAACATTACGACAGTTACATATATACACTAGCGAATCAACAATTAATTAGGTAATAAAATCACTATGATCAAGCCTTGAGATACTGTAACAGCCACACAGTCTTATCTATACAATCTGTAACAACAACCAACAAGTATTGGTTCAAATGAAAAGTACTATTTGCCTCCCCTGGCACAAGCTCACGTTCAAACTCTTAGTAAATCATAAAAGTTGGATGCTGCAGACTCTGATATGCAAATTTCAAATTGTCCCAGTTTCATACTTACATTTCCCTGTGAAATTACTTGGCTTACGATGAAAATGTTCAAGAAACACATAAACTGGCCGCATGACATTGCAGTCCTTCTAGTTCATAGGCCGAATGGTAGCTAATGATGGTAACTGATTAAATGCATTTCCACTAGCACTTAATGGCAAGCTCTCTGGTAGAACATAAACATAAGTAAAACAAACCATAAATTTCTGTTGTAGACTAACTTAACTACATTGGAATGCTAAGGAACAACACTAGATTGGTGACTTAGGTTCAATGTTGGACAGTCCGAAACATGGACACTCCATGCTCCTGAATTTCAGAAGAATGTAGAGCAGAATCCCACAACCGAATCCCAGAGCAGCGCTAGATCCAGTTAGTGAAACAGCGGCACACACCAACATAACAAAAGACTCCTCTTTCGTGTTCATGTCCTTGGAAGCCATTGCCAGTTCAATTCCAGCAAACAACAAAAGTACCCCAAGAATCCCAATTGGGAACTGATTCAGTATCCTCACAAAGGAGTTTCCAAACACCAACCCAATCACCAACTTGCCTATCCCCAAAAACACCACCGACGCACCGCTCCTCGCACCGAACCTGTACTGCCCTGCGAGCCCACCTGCACCATGGCACACAGGCATGGCTCCAAACCAGCAACCCACCAAGTTCATGACCCCAACACTAACAGATACTTTTGTTGCTGATACTTCCCTCTCTGGGAACAAATCAGTGGACAGTTTACACACTGCGATGACAGAGTTCAATATGGATAATGGAATCTGTGGGATTGCTCCTCTGAGAAAACCAGTCTTCCAATCTTCCCATGTGATCTTCAACAAGCTTATCTTCGATGGACCAAAGCTCAGATGTTTAATGATTGAAGGGTCACGAACGAAACATAAAACTAACCCAAGTAAGAACACGATCAGAGCAGCAGGAATTGACGATAAAAGACGCAATCTTTTCCTAACACGTCGCTGAGAAGTCGTTGAACTAGAACTTGCATCACCATCATCATCTTCATCACTGTGACCACCACCACCAGAACCGGTAGTGAGAATCAGGAACAAAAGACACGAGATTGCAAGGATCAAACCATCAAAACCCAGCCAATAACGAGGAGAAGTGGACTTGGAAGTGACAAAGTCTTGGTTATAACGAATATATTTAATGGCGGAGAACGCAAAAGAGAGGCCTTGTGAGAGTTGGATTCCACGAACAACAGGGAGAGGAAGGTATTTGTAAAGAAACGACATGAGGCCGGTAGCACCGAGGATGAGGAGGGTGGAGGCGGTACAGATGCCGGCGGTGGCGATCTGGGCAGTGGTTAGGTGGGGTAGTTCAGATACAGCGACGGCGGCGATGGACTTCATGGGCTGAACCGGCATAGGAACACCAAAGAGCAGGCCTGTGAGCATGTTGTAAAGGGCAGTGAATATGAGAGTAGTAGAGAGGTCCAAGTGGGACACTAGAGTGAGCGTTAGTACTATGGGGATGAAAGTGCCCAAGTCACCCACAGCACCAGAGAGTTCGGAGGAGAAGCTCGTTTTGAGGCCGAGTTGACGGCGCCACCACCAGCGGTGACGGTGGATAAGAGGGACTGTGGTGGAGGGAGGATCCATGATTGGGCCTTGGGGGTTGTGATTGTCATTAACAAGTCAATCACACAGCAAAAATATGGGCTAAACCGGACTATTTTATGCTCCGATTTACCGATTCTTCGGTCCGATCGATCGGTTCGATCTGATTTTCAAAACGCTGATTCGATTTGGAGTGAAAAGCATATGCCTTTTGTTAAGAAGAAGAAATTTAGGAATCTCCAAAAGAAAGGTCTTGACAAGTTCACAGGTCTTTTCTCAGCAAATCTCATTCCATAGCATCTGAGTGGGTGGGTTAGTTAGACTGTTTCAGATCTTATGTTCCATTATAGGATGTTATAATGTTATTTTTCGATGTCGTTTTATCTCTAAATAGAGCGATGTAATGGATTAAAATATCATAGAAATAAAAATTTTGGAAAAATTGAAATTTAAAAATTAATTGGTTTTGTCTTTAGTCATTGAACTTCTTTTTTTAAATTAAATTTATCCCTTTTTTAAAAAAAATTTCCTAAATATCTTCCATGAGATTAGGTCTATAGATGTTGACTTGATAAGTGTAGTAACTATAAAGTAACACATAAGATTTTTTGTTCTAGTTACCAATTTTAACCTTGTTCTATGCAATTTTAGTCACACGATAGGGTTGGAATTGAGAATAAATGAAACAAGGTATCTGATCAAGAAAAACAACCCTTGAAAGGGTTGAAAGGTTGGTGAATACATCCGGCTGTTTTGGGATTGGCAAAAGCCACCTTTTGCTTATACTAAATAAGAAGCTGCCTACATGCCGTCCACTTGTCGTGGTCACATCAATTTTTTCTCTCTTTTTTGTTATAGAAGAAAATAGAACCATGTTACGTAACAAGACGAGGGAAACAAATTCCCGAAAGATCCTTTATAAGGATCATATGTAAGTATCTTAAAACTAACCCCTTTATTAATTAAGAATAAGGTTAAATATTATTAACCTTTTTAAAAATTTTGCATAGAAGTAACAAAAGGGCCCAAGCTCGGTCTTACTGACTCGGCCTGACTCGAAGTTAACAAGTTAAGTTTAAGTTAATTAGGCTTTTGACCCAATTTTTTAGCCCTATTGATCCTTAAACTTGGCACGACTTTAGATTGTCTAGGCCTAACTTTTAAAACAGTGTCATTTTGCTTGTTTGATAAAATAAAAAATAAGTTAAGTTAGGCTCCTTTAGTCAAACGCCTGTACTCAATCTTTTTATTAGTTTAAAATAAAATTGCATACTACTTAATCTTTTCAAATCTTACATTTTAGTAAGAATTTTCTTTCATGTTCGCCTTGTTATTGTGAATATTAAAAATTTTCACTAAATTATTGATATTATTATTGTAACTAATTGAAAATGGTCAAATTAGTATTACTAATGGTTGTAAAGTTTCTTTCAAAACAAAAAAACAAATAGTTGTGTAGTTCTTTTTTGTAACTAGGAATGTCAACAGTCGGCCGGGCCACAGGTGGTCGGCCTGTAGCCCACCCCGACTAGACTAACTCGACGAGTCACGGACGAGCTGGGTTACTATAAATTTTTAAAAAAACGGCGTGATTTTTGAAGTAACTGTAGGGTCACGGGCTAAGTTGACCTAGCCCGTGCTCAATTCATGGCCCAGTTGGGCTAGCTGTCGGCTCGTGACTTGATCAACCCTAGCTAAAATTAATCCGAGCCAAGCTAAATTTGATATCTCTATTTATAACTTTCTTTTATTTTTTGGGTAGCCCACTTATTGAAGTCTAAGAAACTAAATCTATCAAAGTCCAATCCATTAGATGACAATTGGTGAGAAGCTTAAAGTGGACTTTTGAAGTTGAGTTGGCTCCAAAGATCATCAACCTCGTTGCTTCTTTCTCCTTAATGTTAACACGTTTGCGCTTTAATCTTTAAGACGCATATGAGTTAGTAGGGGACTCTTTTGGTTTAAGTGAAGTCATGGGTTTGAACTGTCCTCATGCATGCAATCATTTAAAATTTGAGGCCAAAGTTTTGCTTCTCGTAAGGGACCTATTTAGTTCGAGCGAAGATTAGTTTGAGTGTAGATGACTTAAAAGTATCTTCCCATAGTTGAGATCCTCCTAAAACATCTCGTGAGAAACTAAAAATAAAAAACAATGTTTGAGCTTAGTACAAGTTAATTAAACTTTCAATCCATTTCGTCTTTTTTTAAAACTTTAAATTAAGAATTAAACTTTAATTCGGATTCAAAAAAAATTTTAAAAATAAATTTATTTTTAACTTTTAAAAAACATTTAATTGGATTTAATTTAAGTTGTCTAAATCCGATCAAATCCAAGTTCAAATCAAAAGCTCCAAACCGAACCATAAAATTGAATTCAATTTAAAGATTAGGCTAAACTTCTTCTCCAAAATAATATCATTCACAAGTCACATAACTTAAGTTCAACTAAATTTGAACCGAGATCGAGTTGAGTCGAACCAAACCTTATCATTGCCAACCTACTACCAGGAGAAATTAAACTTAGTAGACCCACACCCACCAGGTCTAGCCGTTACATGCACCGTTCATCTGGTTGACGTGGAACTCCCAAAATTCAAATAAACCCTTAATTAAAAATTTCAATTGGACCCACAGAAGAACGAACATCATTTTAGCCAATAAAGACACAAAGAATTCGACCGTTAGATTTCTTTAGCCAGTTAGCTGTGCTTTGTCTTAAAAGTTCAAACAAAACACAACACTCAGTTTCCTTCCTAGGATCTGTTCAAGGAACAGAGATTTAAGAGAACGAAGAAGAAGAGAACTGAAGTGGTTGCTAGTAACAATGGCTTTGCAGGATTATGCGTTCAACGAACAAGATTTGGTGGTCGACGCGGGACTTGGGTTCCCGAGAGCCTATGCAAAGCTTTGTAGAGATGGTGTCTGCGAGGCTTATGGCTCTGGCCCGCCCTTCACTTTCACTCCATATCCAATGCAGAAAGAAGAGGTAAACTTAGAAAACAAGACCCTTTTCGGGGATCTGTTTGGTTCCCAGGAAAAATGGACGAAATTGAGTGCGGTTATGTGGATTTTTTTTGGGTGCGAATTTTTGTTTTTTCCTCCTATATGGAGATTATTAGCGTTTTGACTTTAAAAATGACACAGAACACACGACGTTACATGTCTGAAGAAACTCAAGTTGGGATCTTGGACTTTTTGTTGTGACCTGTAGCTCTGTGCTTGTTTTGAACATTCAGTGAAACTCTTCAAATTGTGTTGCAGATGTTGAGAGCTAAGGAAATGGAGGAATTGTTCCCAGTAGTTAACCCTAAAGCAAAACCAACAAAGAAGCCGAAAATATTTGCTGGTCTCCTTTGGAAGCAGCTCAACCACCTGGGGTAACTAGTTCAACTCTGGTTTAATGAATTGGGAGATGTGATCCTATTTCATAGTTAGAGATGCTGTGTAATGCCATCTCCTCATCTGTTTTTATTACTGATATTGCTTTTCAGGAATGCTGGATTTGATCCTGCAGTAATTCGTGTTGATTCCTATGGCAACGTTGTATATTTTCATGCTGATAAGGCCTCTCCTCTAGCTTGGGACATCGATCACTGGTTTCCTTGCCAAAGTACATAATTTAAACACTAAAAAGATTCTAGTTCAAGCTCTAAATTCTTAACAGGAATGTAAAATTGATGTTTGCTTATTGAAATTACAGGAGGTGGACTGACAGTTCCAAGTAATCTGAGAATATTACAGTGGCAAGTTTACAAGAGAAAACACAAGAAGTTGGAGTTTCTTGTTCCATGGTGGGATCGTCAGTTGGGGATTTCAGTCAACCAGTTCTTATCTATCTTTGCTGCTTCCGACTCTGATTTCAGGTATTTCAGCTTCATCTCAAGAACTTGATTTGAAGAGAAATGAATGCATGACATTATTGTTTGAACAAGTATTGCAGGCACAGAGCATTTTCATTCTTGTTTTCGGAAGGCGAAAATGAAGAACTGAATGCTTCACAGACTGTGGAGTCGCATTCATTTCCCCAGCATTTCACTGAATCCAAGGAGCAATTAGGCCTTGCCCCAGCTGCCATTGTTACATCCAGGAGAGAATTTAGTGATTCTTCATTAGCGTTCAGACCATTGGACTACAATAAGCAGATCAGGCCTGCTTCTCCTCCAATTGGTTAGTGCTGAAGCCGCTATGTTCTTATCTCTTTCCCCTTTCCTTTCTTTTCTTACTTGTACATGGACGTTGATTCTGGGGTTTTGGCTTCTGTTATGTGGTCTGGTTAATTAGCTGCAATAAAAGTAAAGCCTGGTGTCTTGAAAGAAAATCAGAATCCAGGCTTTGTTGCAAACCCTTATCAAGCAATTGTCATGGCTAGAGACTCTCTCAAGCAAAGAGAAGAAGCTCAGAAGATGCAGGGTGAAATACAGAAGTTGGATATCGAAGTGAGTGATATGAAGAGAATGAATGATGAAGAAAAACTCACCATTCAGGACCTGGAATTAGCATTGATAAAACGCAGGAGACGAGCAGAAAAGTGCAGGAAACTCGCAGAGGCACAATCTTCCTACAGGACGATGCTAGAGAAGATGATTCGAGATGCTATGCACCAGTAAGATCTATCTATCAAAGCAAAAATAATAAGAAATATGTGGCATCTATATAGATTTTTACGGATTGAAATGATCAAATAACTGATCCGTGTTTTGCAGGAGTGTCATTTATAAGGAGCAAGTGAGACTCAACCAAGCTGCAACAAACGCCCTCATGGCAAGGCTTGAAGCACAGAAGGCAATTTGTGATGCCTCAGAGAAAGAACTCCACAAGAAATTCAAACAAAGAGATGAGCTTGAGAAACAGATTAGACCTGAATGGGAACAAGCAAGGAAGAGGTCAAGAATGGATGATACCCTGTCTGAAGATAGAGACAATAAAACAGTTATTTACTTGCCGGGAAATATACCAAGAACACCTCAACACAAGGAGCTGAGAGTGCTCTTAGAGGAACAGAAAGCATCTGAAGCTGGATTATCTGCAAATGAAGATGAAAAAGATGCAGAAATTGAAGAGGAACTTATACAGGAAAAAAATAACATTGGAGACAGTTACAATGACTGCAGCAAGGCTATTGTTGTCTTGAAAGGAGAAAGCCCAATTCAAGAGAAGCTTAAGGAATTAGACATCGGAGAAGAAATCAAAAACAAAATTCAATTCCCTGTTATCTGCGAGCAAGAAATAGAGGAAGATGAAGAGAGCCGGAGGCAACGAGGGAAAGGAAATCTGGAGAAGTGGCTCCAAATGCTATTAGAGAATGCTGAAGAAGAGACCGAACTAGAAAACTTGAGTGGCTATGGAAAATGTAGGACTGATGAAATAATTGCAAAGTTAAATGAAAAGTTCCCGCAGAAGGAACCAAATACTTCAAAGCAAAACAACAAAGCTGATAGACAGATTCATTTTGAGAAGCATCCACAAACTGACCGAGAGGAGCAAAAAGGTAGGCGAATGGAAGAAAATGTTGAGATGCAAACCAACAAAGCTATGACAGAGCAAGAGAATCTAGAAGAAGTTGGGAATGAAGTAGAAGCTGGAAGTAGTAAGACGTTTGACGGGAAGGAAAGAGGACTTTCAAGGTCCGAGAACAGAAAGGAAAGAGGACTTTCAAGGTCCGAGAGTCGTAGAACCTTGAGGCGTATCCCGTCTTCTCCATTGATCATAGGCATGAGAAAGGGAGTGGAATGTATGAGGAAGAAGAAGCCCTTGGTGATCGATGATGATGATTGCAATGAGGATCATGCTGCAGGGATGAGCTTCATCAAGTCATCCTTCAAGACAATCAAGAAAGCAGTGAAAATATAAAAACTTCAATACTATCATTTCAACTTCTCTTAGTCATTTCACATTTGTGATATTTACTTTATCAATTCTTTTAGAGAGGCAGCAATGATCTGAATGATAGTGTGAAATCTAGGAATTTGTACCATGTGTTCAACTTGCATATGTGATTGAAAGCAACTGTGGTGTAATATATTGAATAACAGCTTGTTGTGTTACAAATAATTCCAGTTCTCTCCCTTACTTCCATGTTTCATAGGACATTAACACTTTCCTCAAAAAAAAAAAAAGAAGATATATGATCATAAGTTGTGGAATTGGTGTTAATTCATGGATTTGAACATCCATTGAAAAGAGAAACTAAAAACAAGGAAATATGTGAAAATTCTTTCTTGGACTAGTAAGAAAAAAGCAAGTTGATAAGAGAATTTCTAGCATACAAATTATACACATTCATCGACAAGTGATCTCCTTTAAACTCTACAGCATATGAGAAAAGGTGGAGATAGACATTAAACAATTTTCATATATCTCTTTTTAACTTGTACATATGTTTTTTTCCAGACAAAATCTATCATTGAGCTTACAAGTAATTTGCTTTTCAGTCCCAATGCCTGAAGAAGGATGTGCTCTACCAGAGGTTTCTTTCTGCCTACTCCACAATCGAACAAGTGAATCTCACCAGTCTGTAAGGAAAGAAAACCAGTGTACTATCATGATCTAAATTTATTGCAACTTATGATTGTTATCATGGTACCAAGCCTCCGCTTGCCTAATATCATCCCATCCACCTTAGAACATGGCCTGATTATGAATGATGACCAACCAATGGTCATGTGCCACACAGTTGGAAGATGGCTTCTCACAAATGCAGCCTGGAGTTCCATGAGATCCAATTTGATTTTGCTGTCTTGCCACTATCTGCCGTTGTGTCATTGCTCTGTGTCTCAAACAAGAGATCTCTTTGTGAATCATCTTCAAGAACAATACGGTGAATTACGTTTTTAAGCTTTCTTCTCAGTTCTTCCCCAGCAACCTTGGTCACCACAGGAACATGCACCATCCTTGAAATGATGGAATTGCTCAGTGTCCCTAACAGAAATCTCTCTGCGAACCACCTTCGAGATGAACTTGACAATACTATGACAGTTTTGACACATATAGAGATTCTTTGTTATCCAGATAGGCATTCCCGGAGGTGTATTGATTAGCCCAAATGCAATAGCTTGTCGCTCACTGTGCCCGCAAAAAATGTCAGTTTTTGAAGTTTCAATTTCATCCAAGCAACTGCATTCTTGATCACTGAAACCAGCTGCCTTCATTTTCTCATAAAACCCCTCTAACACTGCATTTGTTTCCGTTATCTGAGGGTGGGATTTATCGTCACTCAGGAAAGCGTGAACTTTTCCCTTCACTTCTACCCAACTACATCCAGGATCAACAATCAGACCTTCATCCTTCATTATCCTTCTTACTTCTGCAACTTCATCCCATTTACCACTCTCAGCATATAGATTCAAGAAGAGAATATAATATCCAATACTTTTTGTATCTTTTTTGAAAATATGCTGAGCTGCAAGTTCCCCAAGCCGAACTTGTCGATGAATCCTACATGCATTTAACAAGGCTCCCCAAATGGCTGGATCTGGTTCCATAGGCATTTTCTCTATCAGCTCAAGAGCAACATCCAACTGGCCTGCACGGCCAAGCAAATCAACCACACAAGCATAATGTTTCAGATTTGGGACGACATCATATTTCAGTTCCATGCTACTGAAGTACTCCAAACCTTCATCCACCATTGCAGATCTACTACATGCACACAGTAGAGCTATGAATGTTATGTCATCTGGGTATACCTTGGACTCCAACATTCTAAGGAATAACCTCAATGCAGTCGCTCCTTGACCACGCTGAGCAAATCCTGCCAACAAAATGTTCCAAGCACCAACATCATTTTTGTCCAAATTAAATTGATTCTTTGCAAGGCGCATTCTTCCACACCGCACATACATATCCAAAATTGCATTGGATAGATATCTATCGAAACCTACTCTAGTCTTTAGCGCATGAGCATGAATCTCCTTTCCACACATCAAAGCCCCTATTCTAGCACATGCAGAGAGGACAGCAACCAAAGTAACAGAATTTGGTGTTAAGTGCTGTCTCATTTGGCGAAAGTACATCAATGCCTCAAGGCTCCTGTCATTGATCCGAAGTCCAACCATGATTGAAGTCCAGGATATGACATTCTTGTCAGGAATGCGATGGTAGACTTCCAGTGCCTTATCAATGCACTTGCACTTTGAGTACATGTCTATGAGAGAGTTAGCAACAATAGTGTATGACATGTGTCCAGTTCTCTTAGCAAGCTCATGAAGTTTCACACCAATGTCTAGTTTCCCCAAACTTGCACATGCAGATAACACGCTGGCTATGGTAATCTCATCTGGCATAACACGGTCAAGCTCCATGGTTTTGTAAGTTTCTAAGGCCTTATCAGGCATAGCATTATCCTCATAACCTGATATCATCGCTGTCCATGATACAACATCTCTAGATTCCATTCTTGAGAACACCTTTTCTGCTTCCTCCAAAAACCCAGTAGCTGAGTACATCTGAATCAGTGAATTACAAACTGAAACATCCCCTCGATACATTGTTCTCGAAACATACCCGTGAACTTCCTTCCCCAATTTGCCATCGCCAAGCAGCTCGCAAGCAGAGATTAGACTAGTCATGGTCATCAAATCCGGATCAACAGAGAGCTCTCGCATCTGGAAAAACAATTCCAAACCTTTTAAACAGTCTCCATTCTCAAAATACCCTGAAATCATTGCATTCCACGAAATCCTATCTCTAATAGGCATTCTATCAAACAAAATTCTTGCTGACATTATGTCTTCACATTTAACATACATGGTTATTAAAGCATTGACAACATCAACATCCATGTCAAACCCGAATCTAATCACATGAACATGAACCTCCCTAGCTCTAACGACATCTTGTGCCCCACCACAACTCCTCAAAACACAAGGGAAGGTATAAACATCAGGCCTCATACCAATCCACAACATCCTATGATACAAACTCAAAGCCTCATCAAAAGCCCCACTTTTTGCATACCCACCCACTAAAACATTCCACGAAAACAAATCCCTATCAGCCATCCTCCCAAACACATTCCAAGCCTTACTCAGTTCGCCAAACCTGACAAACATACTCAACAACGCATTTCCAAGCTTCAAGCTTAACAAAGCCCCCAACGAACTGAACACATATTTACAAACATAATCTCCCTCGTCATACCCTCTCCCGTACTCGCATAACCTTATCAAAGCAATAATACTTTCCTCTTCTATAGGAATCTCAAGTTCTCTCATTGAGACAAAGTGTTCAAGAGCTTTTTCTAAGTTACCGCCAGCGCATAACTGAACCAACCTTGTGTTCGTTGGATATCTTGAAGCATTTGAAATGGTTGTGGTGGTGGTGATGTTGAGTGAGCGTTGAGAATCTTTTACAGTACATAAAGATTGGAGCTTTGGTGGTCTGAAAGAGAAAGTAAGTGTGCTATTGGGGTTTATGGCTTCTCGGTTATGGGAATTCAAACATTCGAAGTCTGAGTGGACAGGAAAGCTTGAGGCTTTAGCAGATAAAACCATGTTTGAGGGGGAGCATTTGCCTGTAAGAAATGAGGTTTTGGGAAGGTTTTAGCAGTTGGAACATACGAAGCTAAAACTGAACATGGAAATAGCTGAAAACCACAATTAAGACATTGTTGTAAGGTATAACGACATGTTTAGTTTTGTCTCTTCCATTTTATCCTCTGCTGATGTGTTCTTACAGGATCCTTATGTCTGAAAAGTGGTTTAAACACAAACTTGTATTCAGAGTCTCTCGTACAGAGCATATGGGCCTCGTTGGTAAACCATTCAGGAGAGCTTTTCCATTTTATGAAATGGGTTTGAACTTCCCTTCCAAAGAAAAAGAGAAGAAAGCATTTTCGTGGGCTCAGGCAGAATTTGTGGCAAAAGCTATGAGTCAATGAACTCATGAATAGTGGGTTTCAGCTTTCCTTTCTACACATGTTGCAAAGCCTGTTCAATTGCCTGTCTTGATTTGTGTAGTAAATTTATCAACTTCAAACTGTATTCAATCCGAGCTAAAAATATTAACTCTATGAATTAGTAAATCAAATGTTCTTAGGCTAATTTCATTGTTGAATCGACTTGTTAAACAATCATTGTTAATATATTGAATTTAGTTCGAAATTCGATTAAATATAAGGTTAAACTTTTTGAACGAACTCTTTAAACTCTACTTAAAAACTGATCAATGTAATTTGATAATTGTCAAAAATAGATAGAATTGGGTTGAAATTGCCAAAACTAGTGCTTAAGTTGAAAGGAAGAAGATCTAACCCAACCTCACTAAATTAGAATACAACACAAGAACATAAGCACAATTAGCAAAAATAACATTAGAACTAATTAATTAATCAAGGTGTGGGCTAATTAGTCCTTAAGCTTCAGATTAATGATCATTAAGACGTTGATCTCCTCCACCTTCCAGGAGTCTTTCCTTTCACAAGCTTAGTCTTCATATCAGTAGGAGTTTGTCTTCCAGAGCCAATCTCTCCATGCCTATCACCTTCTTCTTCAATCTTCTGACCAACACTCTTCAATGAATGCACAATTCCAAGCTTCTTCCACTTGAAAAACCCTTTCTTTTTCTCCACCATCCTTTCCATTTGAATTTGCATTGCGTGGCATTGGCTTTGTAGTCGTAGAACATCTTCTTTTAGCTTTCTTATCTCCATCTGTTGAGCGTTCATTTCTCGTTTTGAGTGGCACCGAGCTTCAAGCCCCGGGTTGGGGCTTCTAGTGAACGAGCCACTCCAATCATTGTATCGATTGAGCTTGGATTGCTCGGAGAAGAGCACTTGAATCACAGCTCTTACAGGCAAACGTTCGTTTTGTGCTGCATGGAGTGATGCCTCTGGAGAGAGCTTTCTGCTGTCAATAAGCCTGCAAAGACCCTTCCTTTCTTGCTTTGACACACCTGGATGTGCCTGGGATCAAGAGAAATACAAGTTTTGTTCATCAACACTACAAGTTATCTAGCAAAGAAGATACACACACACAAGGTATATGACTCAATGCCTGAAACAACATGAACATACAAACAATGGGAAGGGCGATTTCTGGAGAATTTTTAGGTGGTTTTACAATGGATGTAACAGGGCATTCATGTCAAGTAATCCCTGTATGGTTGCAATCCTGCCCACCATCAGGATTGTTCTGCTGAAGAATCTTTTTTTGCTGACGAAAGCCACACTGTTATGGTGAGGATTCTCGTGGTGGCTACAACACAGCATCTGCCACCCACTTCTTGGTCACATATGGTATGGGGGTGTGTGCTCTTAAGTCTTACCTTCTCAGTTATTTTATGTTTATCACTAATTCACTATTTCCCAATTAAGTAAACAACTATTTGTTACTCAAGAGCCTGAATGTTAAAACTTCTCCAGTTTTTCAGGGAGGATAGGGACAGAAGTAAAACTGTTCTATATTATGAGAATTTAACAAAGTTGATTTACTTTTCCAGTCAAGATATTCTGACAGGAGTTTAATTGTGCAGTGATTCATTCTTTTTGTTTTTCTTTGTTTGTGTAGTGATGAAAGTAGTTTCTGGGAAACTAACTGAGCCAGTAAGTCCTAGAACTGTGACACTGGTAGATCAAAGTCTCATATATAAACTATGGAATGCACATCTTATAGACTTACCTTAAGATAAGTGTCAATGGAACGGTACAAACCATCATCGGTGGTTCGAGCATGACAAGGGAGAGCACCAGCAAGGGCAACAAACTCCGACAGACTCAAGTTTGCGTCAACAGCAGCTTCTGCTAAGTAGCAATCGACAAGCTTAGCAACCTTAATTAAGGCAGCACCAGTTTTGGTAACATCATCCAACTGAACAAACCTCTTCACCAAACGTATCACTAACTCAACATCTAACAAAGTCCCACAAGTATGACTAAATGATGGTATCATTAACTCCTTCAGAGAAGCTTGATCAAGTTGCCATGATATCCTCCTCTCGAGCTCAGCTCTGTAAGTAGGCTCAACACCAACCATGTTGGCAGTCCTTAAAAGTCGGAGAAGGAAGTTGCACGGTATTGAATCCTTCTCCGGGGGCAAAATTCCGACGAGGGTCTCAACAAAGAACCTTTTCTTCATCCATGAAGCTGTGACACTCTCCGGCGACTCCACAAAATTGGTTAGTCCCTTGTCCATGACATCACCAGAAAGGTCAGGTAACCATTTTGATGCGTAGTGAGCTATTATTGAACCAACGAGGTCTGGTCGTACACCTTTAGCTTTAATCCCTGCTATGGTCTTGACGAAGTAGTCCATATCTAGTATGCATGCATCATCAAACCAGCATTCTGCAGCAAACTGTGAAGTTTTTCCCTGAGAAGCAGCAGTTTCAGACATGGTTTAAAACCAGAGGTTGGAAATGGTTAAGAGATAGGAACTCCAAGTGTAGTAGTAGTATTTTAGGTGGTTTTGTTTTATAGAAGATGAGTTCATATTACATGACTTGGAAAGGATAATCTGCACATGAGACAATGAAAAGGATGCACATGGTTTTACCCTTCTTGAGTTTGTCCATTTCTGTGAGCTGTCTAACCATCCCTTTAAAGCCTTTGTTGTATGTGAAAGCTACATGGGGAAATGACATCAAAATGGTCAGTGAAAGGTGTTTACTGTTTGCACTTAAGTGTCTTGCTGGTGAAGATTGATTTTTTTTAAAGCACTATTCAGCTGGTGTGATCAGATTAACTAGTGAACTCTTTTGAAAAGTATTTCAATTCCAACATGATAAACAATGTTGGAAACAAATCTACCAAACACCAAACTCAGTAGATTGTAAATTGATTGTTTGATTTTCAGTCGTTTAACTTATTATTGCAAACTATTTATGTACACTCGATAGTTTACTCAATATACACTTAAAAAGTAAAGATTACAGGTTCTTGACAAGACAAAATGGAGAATTTTTATCATATGAGGTGAGTAGTGCAAGGCAATAACGGTAGGTGATATGGAAGGAAATAAATGACAAGATTCCTTAAGTGCAAATATTCCCTCCAATGGCACATCATGGATCGTTCCCATAAGAGGAGAACAAAAATCAATAAATACAAGCACACCCTACTGAAAAAGTGACTTGAAACTGAACATTTCTCTCATTCCCACGCTCAGAAAACACCAACTCATCATTAAAAGATTTTGTTCCCATCATGGGCTTAATAGGACTCTCCACACAAAGTCCTAACAGAGACACTCAACAGAAGAAATGACTCCACTTTGTGCATATTCTTGTAAATTAGCTGAATATTCCAAACAGTCCATCAGAACTTCTGAAATGCTTTCAGTGCAGCTTTTTTTCCCAGAAAATGATGAATGATGCATTGTACATGTAGAAGCATAGGGAATCATGGATATATGCTTTGATATATCACGAGATAGGTCATGACCAATCAAAGCAAATCACTTTCTTATGATTTGATATGTAAAGGGACAACCTTTTACCAGGTTTGATGGGGTTGGACATTTATATGTCCGAAGCAATTGATTAAGGTGATGAATGATGATTAAACGAGTGGCTTAGTGCTTTTTTTAGTTTTGGAGAGAACAGAAACGAACTGGAGTTATGGGCAGGTATGGTGATAAGGTGACATCAGCTTGCATAAGCCAAAATTTGCAAGGTTCTTTTGGAGTGTGCATGAAGGCTGTACAACTGCTTTAAAGTTACACGTGAACTTTCGATATTTTGTTCCTTTTTGTGCATCACAGCTGCAGTTCAGGGTCCACTGGTCCACTCTACAACTTGGGTCTACAATTATTTTTGTTAATAAATTCATTTTCAGTTTCATTGTCTTTGTTTTATTGAAATATCAGAGTGTAATTCCTTTTGTAGAATTCTCCGCAGGCAGGTCTGCATATGAGTTGTTCGTGAACTCAGTTCTTGTTAAGTTCAAAATGCTCCAACATGTTTCAAAGCTCGGTTGGTACTTTTACCTCAATTTGTTAATGTTCTTCAAGAGTTTCACCAAGGTTTAATACTTGCAAAACAGATGAATAATCATTTAAGGAACTAAATTTCTATCATCAAATTCGATTCTACAAAGACATGAAACTAGAATTCTCAGCAGACACTAACTCTGCTGTCAAGGAACATAGGTACTCGGAAGACTAGTAGGATGCATGCCACCTTAAACCTATTATTAGCTCTGTAAGATAGTATCCTACAACAAACAAATTCGCCTAATTTATGCTCCTAATGAGTTTAACTTATTGTTCCAGTATGCCAGGGTTGTTTTCCGGAAGACGGTTCTTTGTTTCAAAGTTGGCGAGGAGTTGAGGTTTCGGATGAATTACTGGTTGAGTCGCCTGCTGACGGATTCAATGCAGAACCAGTTGCAAGAGAGCCATTTCCGGTTTCTTCTTGAGAAACTACAGGAATCTTAACAGCTGCTCTTTCCATCTCCTTCTCAAGTTCTTCTTCATGACGCAGGGCATTGAACTGGGTATTAAGAGACCTGGCTGCACCAAGCCATGAAAGCACAATGAACAGCAGTACTCCTGCAAGGTAAGGAGTTGAATTTGCAAGTGATCCAAAAGTTAGGATCATAAACTGTTGGATCAGAGCTCCTCCTGACTTCCCCAATGGGTTGCAGACAACATCAATAGCTGCCTTTCCCTTAACCTACAACCACGGATTTCAAAAATAGAGTGATCAATCGACGCTAACATCAAAACTGGAAGATAAAAAAAGATTTGCATTTTGAATGTAACTAGTTGTCTATAAACTATATAATCTTTCTGTTTATTACATAAGATCCAAACCTTAGTGTCTTCATCCAATGGTATGTATGCCATTTCTTTGCAAGGGTCGAACAAGCTGTACTTGGCACTCTTGCTGAAAATGTTTTGCAAAGCACCCACATATACAGCAGCAAGAAGGGGAGTCAACCCAAACTTCATAAGAGACGGTGCAAAAGGATCTCCAAATAAGATCAGAGAGAAGAAACCAACTCCAGTTAGAAGGAGGACCGTCGGTGTAATCGCAGCTGCAACTCCCCATCCATATTTGCCGAATATGTACTGACTTAGTAGCATCATTGTGAAAGTTGCTACTCCAGTGGCGGTTGAGAAATCACCCATAAAGGAAGAGTACTCATTCGGGCTAGGGAACTGCAACAAGACGATGAAAATTAAAGTTGCTCAAGGAGGAAAACAATGAAAGCCAGAAGTTAAATCAAGTTTACCTGTGCTTTGAGCTTTGATTTCCAGGTGACCTCAACAAGGTTGATGCTAATGCCATATGCAACCACCAAAGTGGCAAGGTCCCTGATGTATTTCGAAGACACCAGGAATTTTAAGCTTTCCATTGTACTCATCTTTGGCTTTTCCTGTGGAAAATATTTTTTGGAGGGGTTATCATAAACTAATATCAAACTAAAAATGCTATTAAAAAGATGTGGTTAAATTTCATCAGCAAACAACATAAACAACATTTGAGGAGAATTACCTTCTTCTTCTTGCTGCGAGTTGGTAGAGGAACAGATCTGTTAACCCACCAATAAAGGAAGCAGATAGCAAGCCCCATCCCCACCACAATGCTCATCATTCCTTTGAGGGAGATGGCCCAGCCATCAACTCCAGGACCCAGATTTTTCCTTAAATTAGAAAAATACTTAACTGTTCGACCCGAAAAAATAAGAGCAACATTAGCCCCAAGTCCAAACAGAGGATAGAATTTTTTAGCTTCTTCTACAGTAGTTATCTGCACAAAACATGTACGAATATTTCAGTTGGAGCCTTCAACAACTGATATTCAATTCCCTTACTTCTTCACAACAGTACATAAGTTTGTTGAATTCATAGTAATCATACAAAAATATTTCAAGTTCTAAAACATCAAGATTTAGCCTTGTCCATGCAAACAGTTCGAACGTTTTCAGTATCAACTTTTTTGTGGACAAAATTTAAGCATGAAAGTTCTTAACAAGAAGGATAAAATAAAAAAAACATAAACATTGTACAGATGAAGGAAAACATCCGAAACATGCAAAGTGACTTCCATTGAACTACGATTACTATGCACATAGTTAGGAGGCAATTACAAGTTCCAAAGCACAACAATCATGCATATGTGTAAGAAAAAGATTTAGCACTCAGCAGGAATCACAGTTATTGCTGATACAGATTTCAGAGTTGGGCGACGGTATAAGTATGACCATAGAACAGTTACAAAACTAAAAAAGCATGGCAGATGTCCAAAAATGCTAAAACAGAAGATAACCGATCATTAGATGATCAATTATAACTGATTAAAGACAGCAGCATTGACAGGTGATTAATAAAAACAATGTAGCATTGAATATCTGATGACACAATTCATAAGGCTCCTCTCTGTTGAATGCTACCACATAGTAAATCGCTAACAACGTCTAACGTGTAAGAGTAGATATGGGACTAACTTTGTACCGACAGAAACCATTGGAAACTATTAATTATTTTGATATACAATTTTCAGAATATAAAAGCAACTCTCACCTATTTCAGAGTGGTCTTTGTATGCAAACAGACCCTTAAATTCAATTTTCAGAACATAAGGCCTTTCAAAAGAAAATAACTATCCATATCAAACGAAGGCAAAAATAAGATTAACCACATAATGGCTTCTTGACAAAAAAGAGAATGGAACTCCAATCGAATGAATAAGATTGATACTATTGGAAAGTCAGTGAACTTCAAATTTTAAGCAGTTAGTCAGAACGAACACACAAGTCGTTGATCAGGAAGTCTATGGTTAACTGTAATGAATGTATAAGATACCACATAAGGATACAAAATCTGATCAGACACAAGCTATAAAACCATCAAGAAATTCAATTAAGGGATCAAACTTTATATATCATTGAAAAGGAAGAATTACCTGATTTGCAAATCCCCAAAATAGCACTGAGATCACCACACTTCCGAAGAAC
>JANKOD010000005.1:2156386-2168537 GCA_026284645.1 Erythroxylum acuminatum | reverse complement strand
GTTTATTAGTTAATAACATTATTTTTTAGTCAGGGGTAAATGTGTCATATGAAATAATTGAATTCAATTCTAATCTTTTTGAATTTGTTCCAAACAATGTAATTGAATTCAATTCTAATATTACTAGATTTAATTGAATTCAATTCGCTGTGTTCCAAACAGCCTGTAAATCCAAACCACTTTCCTTCATAAAACATGGCAAAAGCAGCATAAAGACAGCAACACAATGGACGAGAACTCAAAACATTAGATAGGAGAGAAAAAAAGGGGGGAAGAATACCTCCCTTTACAGCAATGCTTGAGAAAAACACTGGTCGTCTGAAATATGCCTTGCATAAAGCAAGCCGTAATATGGCTTAACCAACAACAACCTCTGTGCACTAAATCATCCAGAAACATGCAGCAATGATGCAAGATAGGAGAGAAAAAAAGGAGAAGAATACCTCCCTGCAGCAGCGAATTTAATTTTACAATCTTTACCTCCGTTTAGACCACCATGAACATATATGCGAGCAAAAGAATTCATAAACTCCACAAATCATCATCTACCACTTTCAGGCAGCAGCTCCTCCTCAAACAGTAAACAAACTGAACTGACCAGCTGATTTGCAAATCCCCAAAATAGCACTGAGATCACCACACTTCCCCACAATTCAGCCATGACATAGAATACACAGAAAGACCAGATTCTCATCATAGCAAGTGGACCAAGAACTCTTGGTCCTAGCATATTGAGAAGCTTATCAGCAAATGCTTGAGGGTGAATATATTGACTAAGAGGATACAAAACAAACCCAAAAGCCCCGAAGAAGGCAATAAATGGAACGATCACGGTGTAGAAAAGGGTCTGTTTTGGTAATACATCAGCCAACTTTGTGTATAACAACATGAATCCGATGGCCATAGGCAAATTGACCCAGGTTTTCAAAAAAGGTATAATCTCTGCGCTGCTACCTTTAGCAGTCACAACCAGAACATCCTTTGTGTCTCTAAGGATTGTGTAATTGAAAAGAATACAGAAGAACATTAACCCCAAAGGAATGATCTTTTTCAAGGTGGCTAGCTCAATACCCAAAAACTTTGGTGCATTAGTTGTTTCTTCAACAAATAAAGGTTGCCCATCAGCTGCAGCAGCAGCCTCTGCCCTGCAAATATGCAAGTTCTTATCTTTCGGGAATAGCCCGCTTGGTTTTGACACAAAGCTTGGGACTTTATGGGAACTAGTTGAAGACAAGGAAAACCCAGGAAGGGTTTTGGGCTTTGTAGCAAAAAGTCTCTGCTTTAAGCCATTTGATGCATAAAAGTTTCTGGTTTTGGGGTTTGTTGGTAGAGAGAGAAGGCCTCTGGTTTGAAGCACAGCCTCCATATCTCTCCACTTAATCTCTTCTCAGGTCCCTTTAAGAAAACGTTGTTATCTTTATAGTTCTCAAAGAGAAAGCCTCAGAGAGAGAGGCACAGAGAAAGATAGAGAGATAACGTTGCTACAAGGCAAGGCAACAACTTTCAGGGAGAGATGACACAAAAACCTTTTTTTATGCAACAAACAAAAAATGGAAAACAAAAGGCTAAGACCCTTGATGATTATATAGTCTCGTTTAACAAAAAGGGAAAATTTTGCAATTTTTTGCAGCTTCCATCTGTGATACAAAAAGGCCACAAAACTGTAGTGATCAGTTCATAAGAAGCCAAAACTATGGTTCAGAAGAAAAGCTGGTGACGGATTTCACGGTCAAGGAAGAAAGTATATAAAGAGGGAATGATTCTTCACAAACAGCAATCCATGATGTGGAGAAGATCTTTGTGTAGGGTTCACACTCTGTGACTAGGATTTTGCCCTTTTGAGTTTGACTGTTTGAGAGATATCTTGTGCACTTTTTTGTTAATCTAAATTTTTTGTCTAATATTAAGGTGACTTATTGTGTCCAATAAATTTTAGCTATTTATTTATGTAGGATTTGCATGAAACCCGCGTGGGTCTCGTAAAATAAATGATTGAGATTTCATTAGACTGAATAAGACAGAGTAAAACTGGATAAAGGATCTAGTTTCCTTTTTTGTTTTGTCAAATGAAATACCTCAATGATTTTTCTAATTCGAATTAATTAAAATAAAATTTTAAAAATCTTAAATTAAATTGATATTATAAATCGGACCTTTCAAATTTTTTAGTAAAATCCAACTTTTGAAAAGCCTTAATTGAAAAAAATCATTGTGAAGATTTTACTTTTACATGATCATATGATGTAGTATTGATTTAACATACTTTTCTTACCATAACCTTAAATCAAATAAGATAATCAGTCAAAAGACACGTGCACAAATTGGGATGGAATTAATTTGATACAAATAAATTTTACATATTCAAATGAGTTCCGTGTACAACAATATGACTCTTTTGACAGGCTTATATTAGTAGAATTTTTTATCAGTATAATTTTTTTTAGATTTTTTTTGAGAAAATTTTTATAAAAAGTCAGTTAATTGCTTGACTTTTATTTTAAAAAGAGCTTTTTTAAGAGCTTTATACAGTATTATGTGTTGGCAACATAAAAATAAAAAGATATTTTTAATTTTAACTATATTTTATTTTATAATAAAAATAAAATATATCTAGCCAAATATTTTATATGGATTATATCATAAGTAAAAATAATATCAAAAATAAATATTAAAATATATTTAAAAAGTTAAATAACATTATATAAACCTTAAAATAAATATTCAAGTTAAGTAAATAATTAAGTATATAATAAATTATGCATTTTATTGTAATAGAGAATGTGAATTTGCAAGATAAACGTGAAGATGGGTTTGTGAGTATTATGAAAATTATGCGTAAAATATAAAAACAAAACGGACTAAAAATAGGCTCATTAATTAACCTAAAAAATTTACCAAAAAAATCATTTGGTAGGTTTTTTTAAGAAGTTCAAAATTTGAGCTTCTTAAAAAGTTATATTTTAACTACTAAAAAATTATATTTATTAAAAAAACATATTTTTATTTTATAGTTAAATACAAAAAATTAATTAGACTTCTCAAAATTCGTCCAATTAGACACTTATTTAGACAGGACAAACCCAAATCAGAGATGAAGCCACGTTTGTGGCTATGGCCCCTTTTCAATTTTTTTTTAAATGTACTTATATAATTTTTATTAAATAAGAACATTTTTTAAATGTTGGCTTCTGGCCCTCTTTAGAGTTGGCCCCCGGCCTCCGACCTTCGACCCTTGACCTCCCCTTAGACTTGAGTCTGGCTCCATCCCTGACCCAAATGGTCATCCCTGCTTACTCGGATCAAAAGAAAAGCACAAACATCCCAGAGTAGGGACCATGCACCCCTACTTGAAGGACAACTTGATCCAATTTGCACATCAACACACTGGTCTTGTCTTCGATGATAATTTAGTTTAATGGGTTAATGATGTATTATTAGTTGTTTGAAAGCTACACTTGTTTGTATTATTACTTAAAAATTACTATACCTCACCTTTTTAAACATGAACCTAATTCGACTCAATGATTCAAAAATTTAATAATGTTCATTTGATATATTCAAGCTTCGTAATAAATAATTTAAGTCTAAACTTAGCTTAAAATTAAAAAAAATAAAAAAGACCAAATTTTAGTTTAAATTTTGATAAATTCGAATTGAATTTAATAACTTTTCTTTTTAGCTTTTCACGAGATATTCTAGGAAGGTCTCAACTATGAGAAGACATCTTTAAGTCATTCATATCCAGACTAATTATTGCTCGAGCTGGATAGATTCTTTGCGATTGGCAAAACTTTGACTCCAAGCTTTAAGCGGCTGCATACATGAGGACGATTTAAACTCATGATCTCACTTAAACTAGAAGAGCCCCTTACTAACTCACATACACCCTAAAATTTATTAACTTTAGACGAGTGGGGTGAGCCGGAATTGGGAACTATGCACCCTACAAGTTGGAGGACCTAGTTGAAGGACAACTTGATCCAACTCGCACGTCAAAACAGAGGCTTGGATGATAATTTAGTTTAATGGGTTAATGATGTAAGATTAGTTGTTTAAAAGCTTCATTAGTTTGGATTATTAGTGTAGCCGCCATTACTGCCCTTTAGCTTTTAACGCATGTGCCTGTACATCAAAGGGATCACCTACCAAATGAGACTTTGCAAGTACAAAAGGAATACTACAACTTGTTGCAAGTACAAAAGGAATACTACAACTTGACATTCATTTGATCAACTCAACTCGGACTAGACTAGCAGATTTGGCTGTCCCAAATTTTTCGCAAATAACATAAAAGAGTCCCGTAATATACTTGATTATTCATCTTAGCTCTTGTGTTTTTAATTCGTTCACCTTAACTCCTGTGTTTTTTATTCTCATTCAAGATACCTCAATTGGATATTTTCGGACAAAAAAATAACTCATTGGACACCTCCGGACAAATTACAACATTAAAAAAGAAAAAAAAACTTTCCATAATCATCTTATTCATTTTAATGCTGAGAATGTGTTTTCAGTTCCACGAAATCAAACTCCAAAAGAACATTCCATCACTCAATCCTCAACTTCAATAACCTTATTGGACCCATACCTCTCCACCCTTTCATCAATCCAATCCCTCATATCCTTCAACACAACATTGGCACAATCATCAGGTTCACCTTGTATCAGAGAATGGTACATGCCCTCGTAAATTTTCAAGCTCTTGTCCTCGCTAGACGCCTTGTCGTACAACAACTGTGACGATGTCGGGCACGTCACCCCGTCTGCGGTGCCGTGAGCCGTCAAAAACGGCACCGTGACCCGGTGGAAATTGCTCTGCACATATTGGCACATCCTAAGAAGCTCTCTCATGGTACCAACCCTTGGCTGGCCAGCGTATCTCCTGGGATTTGAAGCGATGATCTTGAGCTTCTCAGGGTCTTTGATGGCTTTGCCCACCATTTTGTTGTCGGGCATTGCGGCCCATGTGTCGGCAAGCCCAAATAACATGCCGTACATGAAGAGCTGTAGCTTGCTGGGCTTCATGGGCTCTGGAATCACGAAAAGTGGGGCCGAGAACATCAGGCCTGTCCACGTGTTGGGTTCTGATTGGAAGTACATGAGCAGGGTTGCTAAACCGCCCATTGACTCACCGAATAAGATGGCTGGCAAGTCCTTGTATGTTTCACTGCAGCGCACGTGCTTGAAGAATGATAATGACGTGGCAGCTATCTTCTCCATGTCACCTGCCCATGTAGATACGTTATCAGATGAGTTGGCAAATTGGTAAAATTAAAATAAAAATTTTAAATAGTACAAAAATTTTAGAGTCCTTAAGTAAATTGAAATTATCGACTAATTAAATTGAATACGTTATTAAATATAAGTCTACTTATTTTATTAAGTGATTAATTTAAAATTATAAATTATAAATTATTATTTATTTGAAAGATTGTTAAATTTTAAAATTAAGTGTTAAGTTACTTTTATAGTATAATAACATTTAAAGTTAAAAAAAGATTAAGGAGATATTGCTTCAATAATTATTATAATTACTATTTAGACAAATAATTTTAATTATATTAACCTAAAATGAAATAAGCAGAAAAGTAAAAGATTTGAAATTTTAAAATTCTTGTGGAAAAAAGAAACATGAAAAATATTTATAGTTATCTATAATTATTTTTTAACAAAAATAAATATTTTTATTTAAAAATAATTGGGTCCAAGCAAGCACACATCATGCCACCTTTGTTCTTTTTTGTTTTCTTCTAAATTCAAGAAAGCAACAAGAATATAGCTTCATTCCACTCATCTAATTTAAGATAAAAACAAATAAGATAAGGTTTGAGCCCACTATCACAAAGAAAAAATAAATAAAAAACAAAAAATCCAAAATTTAAAATTTAAAATGTTATATAAAAATATTTTTCATGTATATCAAATTTATTTTAATTTTTTAATTTAATCCAAACTAAAAATATAATAATTTAAAATCATATAAATACAACAATAATTGTGTACTATCATACGTGCGTAATTTAAATTTTATTGTCACATCTGCATGTATCTATTGGAAACAACCTTTCCATTATATAAGAGTAAGGCTGCGTACTATCAGACCTCTCCAGACTATGCTTTATTACAAAACTTCAGACTAAATGTCACGATGATAATGATAACAACAATCAATAAAAATTCCGCAAGGTCCATGTAATAATTTTAAATCATCAAAATTAATATTTGGACATTTTCGAATTTAATTTTTGATCCAAAATTTTTTTTCAACTCATTCAATTGCATTTTAAAGCATTGCACCTTATAAAACTTCATGAACAAACGTAAGACCAATTGTACAAGAGTTCAAATGCCAACATGGACATAAATTTAAGTCAACGTTAGTAGATTACCCATGTAGCAACGTAGACCGTCTGATCTGCCATGTCCAAGAAGATCGGCGGCGAAGACAGCGTAACCCCAAGTGGTAAAGCTGATGCAAATCTTCTGAAACAGCCAACCGGTGTCCGATCCATATCCGTGAGTCATGTACACCGAGGCTTTGACTTTTCGATCTAACGGTAAGAACCTCTGCGTGAAGATCTTCCCGTTGGGCGTTTCGAAGTAGGACTTGCTATTCGTCACACCTTGAGACGCGTAGTATTCCTCCTCCGGCATGTAGCCCCAGAAGTTGGGTGGCGTTTCGGTCGACATGGTGGTCACCGTTTCGGTTCTACCAAGTTGAGAGAACAAGTGACGGTTTTGGGTTTGGTTGTTGGGTTTTAAGGTGGTCGCGTATCGTAAGGCGTTTCGATGGTGGGTTGCGTTTGGGTGAGGTGATATGTATTTCAAGGGAAAACGATAGGCCGAGGAAGGGAGTGTGAGCTTTAAAGCTGGCGGTGGGGAGAGCATGAGATGGAGTAGAAAATTGGGTTTGGGTAGAGAGAGAGAGAACAGGGGTTTTAGAGAGAGAAAAGAGGGTTTCACCAACTATGTGCTTTAGGTATTGTGGGGTCCCCGGTAGTTGGTGGGAGTTGGTGGGGACGCTTTACTTGTGAGTGGGAACCACCACTACAGAAAGTAGGTAATTCTTGTCATTACGAGTAGATATTAGCCTGATTTTGACTATGACTTTTGGAAGTCCAATTCTTCTGTCCAGTTTTATGGTATTTTATTGTGTCCAGTGAATCTCAGTCATTTATTTATACGGGTCTTACGTTTATTTATGTGGGCCCATACAAAATTCGCATAAATAAATGGCTGAGATTCACTGGACACAATAAGACACTATAAAAATTAGACAGAAGATCTTATTCCGACCTTTGGACATGAGAGCATATGAGTATTTCTTATCATCTAGTGGATCTAACGTGTCGCTTACCTAACCCTCGTTGACCCGCATCAAGTGCTTAAGAGCATCTTGTAAAGGAACAACTCTTCTGTACTATTTATTCTGTCCAGTTGGATTCGGACCCAAACGGCCCAACGTGATGTTAAATGGCTGGACGTGATTGTAAAGACAAAATGCTTATGAGGACCAAAGAGTAGGCTTGGCAACAGAACCTGAGCCCAATCCTAGTCGGTCGAGCCTCTAGCCTGGTTTTCTGAGTCCAATCGGAAAAGGTTTTTGTTTTTATTTTTTTTAATAATAAGTCAAGTCTTTATATTTTTTTTGAAATTATAAAATATAAAGACTTGACTTAGTCAAATTTAAGATGAAAATGATATTATTTTAATTAATTATTCTAAACTAATTTAAGCAAAAAGGACCAAACCCCCGCGTTAGTAAGATTTAAACTGAGTGTTGTGATGATGATGTAATTTAAGCAAAAATAATGTTATTTTGATATAAAATTTTTTAGGTTTGGTTAAGATTATAAATCTAATATAATACAAATGCTTTAACTAATAATGTTTTAATTTCTATGTATAATAATTGGATTAAACCATTAAACGGTTTAAATCAAAATAATATTATTTTGGGTTAATTATAATAAAATCTCAAACTTTGCTCAATTTTGTAATTATAGCCTAAACTTCAAAAAGTGACAACAAAATGTTTAAAATTTTAAAAATTTTCAATTCTAGCCCGAAATTCACAAAATGATAATCAAATGCTTAAACTTTCAAAATTTTTCAATTCTAACATGATTTCAGTGTCTATATAAAGTTTGCTGACATGACTTGTCAATATTCTAAAAACCCTAACTATTAATATACAACACATCAAATGAAGATTAATAAAACGACATTGTTGTTAAAAATAGAATCTCTAAATTAGTTTATGCAGCCTCAACCTTTCGTTATCTATTTGTTCTCCCAACGTTCTCGCCTTTTGTTTTATGTTTGACATTTCATCTCCGCAAACTACTCTCACGTTGCAACCTACTATATCAGTAATATTTTCTTTTTTAGTTCATTCCCTCGATACTCTCAGCATAAAGGCGTCGGGGACAGCGTAGTTTGAAAATTAAATATTGAGGACATCGAGAGAATAAACTGAAATACTAATGTCGGGTTAGAATTGAAAAAATTTGAAAGTTTAAAAATTTTAATGTCATTTTTTAAAGTCCGGGCTATAATTGCAAATTTGAGCAAAGTTTGAGATTTTTTTTATAATTAACCCTATTGTTTTAATTAATTAGTTTGAACTTATACAACATTGTTTTAATATAAAATCATTTTATTTAGAACAAATTGACCCTTTCGAATTTGTTCTCGTCTCAATGTTTAATTAACTTGAACGTGGCTTAATCAAAATGAGTCATTGATTTTAAGTTAGGACGAAATGTCTTTGCTATCTCTTTTAAGAAGAACTGTGTGTACTTAACTTTGACAATTAAATTCGAACTTAGCCTAATTTAATCTGACATCAACACTAATGCTCGATTTTTTTTATTGGTTAAACTATCCGGTATCCGACGTTACACTGGCAATTGACTAATTCGAATTCGAATCGGGTAGGATCATATAGGAGGCAAAGCTCTCCTTCACAAATGTGACTCTGTTCTTAAGACTCGAAACTGAAACCTTGGTTAAGGGAGGAGGAGTGCTTTCTGGTGTAATACTCTGCTGCGTCTCCATCTCTCACCGCCTCTTGATGTGTGAACTTTTGGATTCTTTAGTTGAAAATGAAATAATTTGTTTTTATCTGTAGAAATATTATAATTTTTAGTACATTGATATTCCTAACTTGGTAGGTAATGATAATTACAGGCAGGTTCTTGTATTTTTCTCACCTTTTCTATGTGTTGAAAGTCTATAATTGGGCATTATAATTTTGAAACTCAAAGAAATTGAGCATAAATCTATTTTTATTTTTTATAATTAAAAAATCCAACCGGTTTAACCAGTTTAACCGTAAAAATCTTGAACCTTTTAACTTTCAGTTCGGTCTTGTTTAATTTACTTAAATAACTATTTTGGTTAAAAATTGACCAGTTTATTAATTAATTGGTAAATTAATAATTTTTTATAAACTAAAATAAATCAAAAAATTATTTAATAAAATTTTAAATAAACTTTAAATTTTTAGATGAATAAGGACAATTTCTGATAACTATATTTTGGAAATTTTAATTTTAATCAATATTTAATCAATTTTTTGATGATTTAATATCGATTGAACCTTTTAAACTAAAAAAAAAGAAATAAATACGTCTTTTTTGTTAAGTTTAATATTTTATAAAAATAATTCAAATTTAGCAGTTTGTAGTTTTTGGACAATAAATTTTGACAATTCTTAATTCTTAAATTTTTATTAAATTACTAGTTCAAACTTAATATTACTTTAAGTTAAACCAGTAATTTTTTAAAATTTATTATAATGTGAAGATTAAAGTTGAAATCAAATTCCATGGCCTAGTTGGAGCAGTCAAATGGTGAAAATATATTTTTAAGGGTATTTTATTTCTCTAAATGTAAGAGGTTAAGCTTTGATGAAAATTATAGCTCACACTAATTTTAAAAAATAATAAATATTAAAATTGTAAGTATCATTTAAATCCAATCCATCTCTTAATTAATAGTTATTAACTTTTCAAATAATTTATTTTGAACATATAATTTATGAAATCTTACATGCATTTAATAATTTATTTCAGTGCGTTCACGATATTTTGCAAATATTAAAAAAAAAGATTAATGTACCTAATTATGAGGAAATTATCCTAGCAATTCTTGCAAGCACTTGATTAACTTTACATTACCAAACATGAAAAAAAAAAACACTCCAAAGACTTAACGGCCACATAGAATAGTCATAAGGTGCTTGAGAAAATTTGCACAAAAGTGGTATATGGATATCATATTTTAGTTACATAGTGTCTTTTAGTAGCTCTTTAAGAGTGTAGATTGATGGTTGAGAGCAAGGCTTGGCTTTGATTAGGTCTTATGTTCGATTCCATGTTAGCCCCTCTTGTCAGAGCTTGGGACAGTCAGAGTTTTACTTGCAGGTGGAGAACTAGACGAGCCCTTGATGATGAGGTGCGCCCGCTTGACCTGCCTGTGAAGTGGTGCGCTAGTTGGGTCCTTAAAGAAGTGTGCCCTTCTTAAAAAAAAAAAAAGAGACATGTCTGCCTAACCCGCCTATAAAATTTCTTCGAATAAAAAAATGTCTTTTATTGGTCAATTACAAAGAGGTAACGAGTAGTTTTTTATTTCATATCCCAATATCTCAATCATCATAGCAACCTTTTTACTTGAAAATAAGGCTTTTGAACCACCAATATAAATGTTCAAATCAAACCTAATTATTTGACTTTCACTCTATTTGTCATTGCTCCAACTTTACTATTTGCTTTCAATAATGCAAAATCTTGAAATAAAAATCTACCATCATTTTAGTCCAAATTTGCTCCAATCATATTTACTTTAATGATAAGACATGAATCTTCTTTATTTTTTAAGAAACTTTTTTAAAAATATTTAATATTTGAAATTCTTAAAAAAACTCATAATTTTCAGTATTTCAGAAAAATATATTATTTTAGACTTAAATTAAAAAATAATGACAAAATACATGCAGTATAAATATCACATTTATGTTAATTAAATATTGTTTAACTAGCTATTCAACCTAGTTTTTAAGCTTGAAATAAATTAATTAAATCCTAACTAAATTAATTATTTTAAATTATTAATTTAAGCCAAATTTAAATATTTTGAGTTGAGTTTAACAGCTAAGATGCGCTACTATATTATTGACATTTAATTAGTTCACGTTTGATATTTATACAACACATGTTTCTTCGTTAATTTTTAATTAAAGTGTAAGGGAAAGAATTTTTCTATTAAACATAAAATTAAAAGGAATTTTTAAAATTTTTAAAAATTTAATAAATTTAAAAATTATCGTTAAATTATAAAAGAGTTCTTTATCTTTTAATCTGATAAATATATAAAGCTATTGTGATTTTGCTTATTACTGAATTGAAGAAATTAAAATCTTCTTCAAATTATTACTGAATTGAAGAGGCTAATAGGTTATACAACTGAACAGCCATCCAAATAGTGTAAGGTAACTAAGTCATCTTAGGCATCATTAGGAGGCTACATGAATACTTAAATTATGAATTGAAATGATTTAGCGGTCCACAAAACAAATAATGGAACCAAAGAATCAAATAACACATTATTAAAGTTGTTAGTGTCACAATCAAAGTCTACCCCCAATTTAAACATTTCTTATGGTTACTTGGGCACTCATGTTTTCCGACAAATTCTTTGAGGTTCGCACGGAGTTTGGCTACTTCTAATTTGTGTGGGGTATGTTTTTTCTAAACTGAGTCTCCTTTACATTTGTTGCGTGATTGTAGTCGTGCGTTTGCATGGTGGCAGCAGTGGGATGTTCCTGTTAATTTTTTTACTGCGGACAACTTAGTTGATTGGTTAGTTCTGAATCTACATGCTCATACTGTGGGTCCTTTTGGTTTTGCCTGGGCGCATTGATTTCTGGCGGGTATTTGGTGGTTGTGAAAAGCTCGGAATCCTTTGATTTTTCAAAAGGAGTTTCTTTCCTTAACAATTTTGAATGGTTGTGTCTTTAAAGTTGCAATGGATGCGTCCCTGTCTTCTGTTTCAGCACCGAAGCTTCATGGTGTACGGCGGTGGATTGGCTGGACTGCGCCGCCATCTGGTTGGGTGAAGTTGAATTGTGACGACAGTTCTATTTTTA
>JANKOD010000005.1:2126803-2156286 GCA_026284645.1 Erythroxylum acuminatum | reverse complement strand
GTATTCGGCAATTCGTTGTACAATATGATAGCTTAGAGGCGGTGCAGATGGTGACTTGTGATGTTATCTCTTCACATTCCCTGTCTGTTTTGGTTATGGATATTCAAGCTTTACTTGCTAGGAATTGGAGTTGCTCTGTTAGGCATGTGCTTCGTGAAGGTAATTTTGTAGCAGATTGTCTGGCTAAATTGAATCATGACATTGCTTCAACTTTTCAGGTTTGGGATGATATTCCTGACGCCCTCTCCTTGATTGTATGGGCTGATGCCAGTGGTATATCTTTTCTGAGGTAGTTTTAATTTCTCTTACTTGTACCAAAAAAAAAAATCTACCCCCAATTTGGTCACATTACTTTTGACTTAGCAAATCAAATGCATTAATTAAAAACATTAGCTCAACAAATTGAGTTACTATTCACTTTAAAGAAGAATTGCATGCAATAGTACAATAACAATAATAACTCAGTAAAAATCTTACTAATACGAGAATCTGAAAAGATCTAATATTATGCAGTCTTATTCCTAACCAATTGAGAGGTTGTTTTATAAATTTGATTGCAATTATATTATTACTTAAATCTTAGATTTATAATTGACCTCTTGGATATAATAAACTAAATTCAATTGACTGATGATTATTATAAAAAAATTATCTATTTAAAAGAAAATAGTTGAATATTTTCTTATTTTGTGTACAATTTATCAAAAAAATTTAAAAATTAAAAAAATTTGAAAACAAAATAAAAAGATATACAAACTTCAAATAAAATATCTATTTTTGACAATTTGTATTTCCTTTTGACTATATTTATCCTAAATAAAGTAAACATAATCACAAACAAAAAAACTAAAACAATCTCTTACAATAGTCAAGTCAATAATTAATTTTAAAAAATATAATATGGAATAAAATTTATTATTGAAAAATAAAATAAATGGGTTATGAATGTGTAATAAAAAAATTTTATTTTATAATTGCAAATTAAAAAAAGGATGGTTGTGATGATTTTGATAATTTCTTCTATTTAGGGATTACAAATATAAAAATTATAAATATAAACCGAAATTAAAATATTATAATTAATTATATATTTAAATTATATATTTAAAGGGATTGTTTTGTTTTTTTATTTGCTGAATATTATAAAAATTGAAAACCAGAGAGATTCAAGGAAAAGAAAGGAAGAAGAAGAAGAACAGAAAAGGAAAGAGACAGAAAACCAGAAAAAAGAAAAAATAATTTAAAAATTCCCTTTTACTTTTGTTTTGTTTTTGAAAAAAAGTTCAATTCTTTTTCTTTTCTCCTCACTTTCCCTCCCTCTTCTCTTTGTTCTGGTCCAGATTTGAAACCCTAGCGAGAAATCGGGGATTTTTATTGGCCATTTCATGGATCGTCGCCGTTGAATTTCACCGCCGGCTAGTCTGGCAGATTAGTAAATGGCCGACGAACAGCCGCCATGAGACCGGTTTCGAAGCTTGAATCGATCTTCGGGCTCAGCTAGGGTTTCAATTGCAAGGATTTTGGTTTAGAAGTGATTGGTTTTTGGAGTTGTTGTTAACTATGGCGCCGGCGGGGAGGGGAGGAGTTGCGGCGGCCGCGTTGGTGGTGGAGAAGGCGAGAAGGGGTGTGCGGATTGTGATATTCATGGTGGCAATGGTGGCGTCGCTGCTGGTGTCGTCGATGCCGGTGTTTGTGGCGATTGGGGACGTGTTAGTGCCGTTGATGTTGTTGTCGAACTTCACGTGCTTGAGGTGTTATGGATTTAAGGAGCATTTGCGTAGATACGCTTTTAAGAGCTCTTTGATCGATGTTCCTCTTGTTTCTGTTATTAGGTCTTTTTTCATTATCTGTACGTCTCTCGCTTTTCATTTCCTCAGTGCTTTTGTGTATCTTTTCTAAGATCTTTTAATATTCGATTGAAGGATGAGTTTTTCTTCTTCAATCATTCTCTGATAATTGTTTTTCTTTACTGTTTTCACCTCCAACACGGGTTTTTTGATATGTTGCATTTTCAGAAAATGAAAAAGTTGAATGCTTTGTTATCCAGTACAAACTGCCCCTTTTCCTTACACCCTTTTTAGGTGCCACCTGAAGCAAATAATTGAAATTGATGGGATCTCTTTCCATGGCAATTTTATAAATATGATCTGAAGTTTTCGTGCAAGACCATCTGATTCCATGTTCGTTCTTTTGTTAAAATTTTTACAGGTGTTTATTCAATGTGTGATGCCCCGGCTCTCTCCCATGGTCCTTATCTGGGAACTGTAACGTTATGTTCTATTACTTCGATTGTTGTTCTATCAGTAAAGGCATGTGTTTTCACTGTGAATTCTCAATTTGAGGCTGAAGCTTCGACTTCCCTCGCAAGGAAAAAGCTCCACTTGAAGAAGTCATGGGGAATGCCTATTTTGTTCTTCTCTTCTGTAGTTTTTGCCCTTGGTCACACTGTTGTTGCATATAGAACGAGTTGCAGAAGCCGCAGGAAGCTTATGTTTCACAGAGTTGACCCGGAAGCTGTAAGCTTTGTGTACCATTCTTAATTTGTTCCTGTTGTACATTTATTTCTTCCGACCTATGATCCCCTCTTAGTAGATGAGGTTTTTGCATAAATTTTAGAAGTTACCTCACGGTGTCTCACAGGTAACATGCATACAGGAGTATTTCTTTCAGGATCAAGGTTCATTCTCAGTTGCTCAGAATTGAGGAAACCTTCTGATTGGTTTCTCTAATTTTGTTACCTTAGTGTTAAATTGTGGAAAGTTTCCCTCCATGTTTTATCTATTGCATTAGTTAATGCATCGTCTATTGAATTTTAAATTTAAATTTCAGGTGCTTGCATGCAAAAATGTTTTCTGTGGATATCAGAAGATTCCACGATCTCCCATTCCTGCCGGAGGAAAGTCTCAAAAAATTGGTAATGAAGTGAAGCGAAAGCCTTCTGGAGTGGTACTTGATGAAGGGAAAATCCCGGTCAGATTGCTTGCTGATTTCGACAGCTTGTTTGTTACATGCCAAGGCCTTACCATCCACTACAAGCTCAGCTTGCCCCATTATCCACCTGGTTCTTTATCATCTGCCACATTTCTTGAACCTAACTCTGATTGTAGTTCACCAAAGATGACATTGAGTAGGCTAAAGTGTGAAAAACAACCATTGAGTTTGTTATCCAAAACTCAGTATAATATTCATAGGAGCTATAGCAATCAATTTCACAGCTCACCTTTATATGCTCCACTGTTGGACGGTTCTCCAACTTCTCCAGTTCTTTCTGAAGATATTCCTGTTATGAACCTAGATGATGCTGTTCAGGAAAATGAAATAAGTAGATTAAACTGTGCAACTGATGAGGTAGACGTGGAAGAAAATGACGATTTTGGTATTGTTTTGGTTCATGGTTTTGGGGGAGGAGTTTTTTCATGGAGGCATGTGATGGGTGTACTGGCTCGGCAGGTTGGTTGTAAGGTTGCTGCTTTTGATAGGCCAGGATGGGGATTGACTTCTCGGCCACGTAGGAAGGATTGGGAAGATAAAGAATTGCCCAATCCTTACAAACTTGACACCCAGGTGAATTTCATTGTTAATGAAGTTGTAATTGTTGACCCTCTAAGTTCTAAAGGCATCTTCTTTAATCATCTGCCGAGTACTGTAAAGCCATCTTGGAACCAAATATGATTAGTTACAATATTCTATGCAGCAGCATTTTTCTTGTACCAGCTGCACAGTCAACTTTTTAATGTGTCAAGGTTCTAGAAGTTATGATGTGTTTTGCAACTTTAAGCTGTATGTCATACTACAGGACTATTTTATTGTTTACTAGATTTGCAAACATGTCGTCTCTGCTTACTTGTTCTCCTTCACTAAATTTCTGTTATCAAGTGTTGTGCTTTCTGTTCAGACACTCATCATTATTTTGAAGTTTGATCATATTATTCTTCTTTTCAGGTTGACTTACTTCTTTCTTTCTGCTCTGAGATGGGGTTCTCTTCAGTGGTGTTGGTTGGTCATGATGATGGAGGCTTGCTTGCTTTAAAGGCTGCACAGAGAGTTCAAGCATCATTGACTTCTTTCAATGTGAGTGCATTTGCGTGTTATTTTACTGCAAAGGAGATATCACGGAAAATCCAAATATGATTATTGCAGCCTTGAATGATGATTTGTTGTTCTATGTTTGGATATTATCCAGGTTGCAATTAAGGGAGTAGTACTAGCAAATGTTAGTTTGTCAAGGGAACTGGTTCCTGCCTTTGCCAGGATACTTTTGCGAACAACACTTGGAAAGAAGCACTTGGTTCGTCCTTTACTACGAACAGAAATCATTCAAGTGGTGAATAGACGAGCATGGTTTGATGATTCCAAGCTAACAACAGAGATCTTAAATCTATACAAGGTATGTTGTATGCACCTGAATATTAGGCTGAATGTTTATGTTCTTTTCATAGCAAACACTTAAGTTACAGTTGCCACTGCGACGATTGCATTCAATTATAGCAGAAGCACTCTGTTCCTTGGCATAATGTCATTGTGGGATTTTGAGGTACTTTCTTTGTTGACTTTGTGTCCTCATTCGACGACAGGCCCCGTTGTGTGTTGAAGGTTGGGATGAAGCACTCCATGAAATTGGTAAACTTTCATCTGAGACAATCCTGCCACCACAGGTTTCAGCTTCATTAATGAAGGTAGCAGAAGAAATGCCAGTTTTAGTCATTGCTGGCGCAGAAGACGCTCTTGTCCCTCTTAAATCTTCTCAAGCCATGGCTTCAAAACTTCTAAATTCTGTAAGTATACTCTGCAACATTTTGAACCTCATTCAAAATGTCGATCAAATGAAATATTAGTAAATTCTGGGACGATTTAAACCTGGGTTTTATACTGTTTCATGTCTCCATTCTTTGAACTTGGGAGTCAGTGTACAAACTCGAAAGCTCTGTAATTGCTCTGTTTTCTGAAATTAGCTATGAGAACGAATGCTGATGAATGAAACTTAAATTACATTGCACACGACGAACTTAAAAAGAAAATTTACATTTCAGAAAGCAATAAGCCAATTTATAAGCTAATGTTGCATTGCTGAATGTTAAACTTGCAGAGACTGGTTGCTATATCTGGATGTGGTCATCTTCCTCACGAGGAGTGTCCGGTGACTTTACTCGCTGCCATGTCACCCTTTATAAGCAGATTGTTACCAAAGTCGGATTCGCAGAGCCAATAGTATACATTTAACTTTATCAATAGCTTGTACCTGTCATAGGAGACTCCATTTTTCATTTCCTTTTCGTTCTTGCTCTTTTTTTTTTCTCCCTCCAGATCATCCTATAAAGTGAACAGATATCCTCTGCTTGCGACACATTTGATGTTCTTTTCCAAGCCTTCTTCACACCGTGATTTCGTAGGAGTAGAGCGCTCTGTCCTGTAATACTTTCTTTCCATCTGTAAGTTTTTCCTCTTTTTTTCAGTTCCCCAGTTTTCTAGGGCCAGGTCCAAGTTAACAAGTTTGCACGAACAGTTCTTTTATGTTTCCCAATTTCTGGGAAGTGGAAAAAACATAACATATTTGTAAATGTAAACATCACGGAATGAATGCAATGGAGCGTGGCATTTGTCAGTAGTCAGTTGAGGTTTTGTTGTCTACATGATTCAATCAGATCTAAATTGTTGCCTATGGTTGGAGGTACGTGAGCCGAATAGAATGATAAAATTCTCACAAAATAATAAAAATAATAGATTGAGTTTAAAGTATGCTCTTTAAATTAAATTTAAAATTTTATTTTAAAATTAAAACTTATTATTCTATCAATTTTTAGAAAAATATAATTTCTCTCTTAAATAAAAAAATCTCAATTATCATCAAATTTAAACATGGATTTTTCTATTCAATTTAATTTATTATTATCCCAAAATAAATATGTGAAGAGTTTCCAAAATGCCTTCAAATATGAAGTTTTAAATTTGAATACTTATAATAATTAAAATTTTAATTTAACTATTAATAATATGCATTTAAAAATTTATTTAATATATATAAAAACTTGATGAGAGAGTGTAAGCACGCTCCTACAATCGCGGGTAGAGTGTCTGAATGCGGCTAGCTCCTACTACCCTGAAGCTGCACCGGCACTCATGAATGAAACAGAAACAGCAGTAGTCACTCACTCACGTAAAGAACGATGCAAGTGCCACACCGTACAGTACGCACCCACGTGCATGTTAGTACTACTACTAATCCCTCCTCTCCAAAAAGCACTTCTTTCTAAAGTTCACACGTTCTTCCTTCGTCTATATAAATGGTTAGAGAACTCACAAATTCTTTACAGTTACTCTTCTTCTTCTCTCCAGAAATGGTAATGTGAAATTCTACGAGGGGCTTCGAATTCTTGGCTAAAGGTGTGATTTTGATTGTGGCTCTCTTCATTTACGTTCTCTTTGGTTTGAGAAATCTTTTGACAAAAAGTTCAAGATTGTAACATTAATGACGACCCATTAGTCTCTTCTCCTCTCTTTTCTGTGAGAGAGTTGGTGCCGGGTTTTAATGAGAACTCATGACCAAAGGCGTAATTTTGATGTTCTTAAAATTTGAAGTAGGTTCTTTTCGGTTTGAGAAATCTTTAGACAAGTTCAAGGTAGTAACTTGGTGGCGACCCATTAGTCTGTTCTCATGGCTTCAGTGAACCTAACTTCTTTAAGCATTTTATTAGCTTTGCTGACTATGATCGGTTACAGTTATGTAACACTGTTCCCGTGAACTTACACCATCTGTTCGTTTTCTGTTGTGTTTCCTTTTTGGAGTCTTGTTATTGTTGTGCATTTCAGGAACTTTAGTTCATCAATTTGGATTTCTCCTTAACATTAAAATGTAAAATTATTCACTAAATATGTTCATTGAGGTAGTTTCTACGAGATGATGACCAAAATTTACGTTGGAAAATAGGTTCATGTGTTTTGCGATCACTGCTTGAAGAGCTAATAATCCATGATCTGTCGCGGTTGTGATACGTTCAAGTGGGGCCTTAAGAAGGGTGTTGGAGTGAACAAAGACGTGCAGTTCTACCATTCATTCACGTTGGAAGGCGTTGAGTACTTTCTCTATGATTGTGTGTATTTGTTAAATCAGCCAGAGAACTACATTGGTAAACTTGTAAAGATGTACGAGACTCCAAGTGGTGAAAAGAAGGTCAAAGTGGTATGGTATTTTCGCCCTATGGAAATTCGAGAATTTTTGGGGGCTTATGAACCACGATGGAACGAGCTGTTTTTGGCCTCTGGTGACGGTGATGGAGTTACCAATATCAACGTTGTGGTAATTTGCTACTTATTCATAGTTATGTTGAACTTTTGTCTTTCTCCTAATTGGCTATTCACGATCTTACTTGACCATGGTTTTATTTTATTTCAATTGGATGGTACAAACATTTTACAAATTCCTCACCCCGTGCATCTCTAGGTTGTGGATTTTGCCACATAGGGAGGTACTCCAACCTCCTTGATCATCATGGTAAACCCATGATGTCTTGAGTATTGGTTACTTCAGTGTACCAGAGTCAACTGGAATGTAGTAAAAATTTAGTCTTTGTATTCTTGGCAATCGCCTCAGTGGCTTCTCCTAAGCTCGGACAACAAATCATGATTCAGTTTAATACCGCAAGGGTCTTAGGTTCACAAGTATGCTGGTTGCGCCAAATTTGTTAGGTAATTTGAATTAAATGAGATATTAAAGAAATGTGCAAGAAGAATGATGGTGTTGGAAGTTAGCAAGTGTAACTTTGTAGTTTATGAAATAATACATATTCAAGATTGCTACAGCTTCTATATAAAGGACAACACTATACAATGGTTGCTTGACTGAAAGTAGCAAGAGATTTTCTTTTGCCATTTTCTTGTTGTAAATTCTCGTGTAGTTTTTGATATCCTCACTCAAGCCCTTCTTCTTTCTTTTGAATTATTGGAGCGATTGGGATGGTAAACCTCATTGACAATTAGAATCATGCAATTTGACTTTAATATTTTTGGGGTAGCCTATCTCATGTTGATCAGTTGATGTTGTAAATGCTCTATAGAGTGCCAAAATGTAGAGAATTATCGTGGATTAGTTCCCAAAATCAATGTTCAAATTTACAAACGTAATTTCTCATCTGTTTCAGGATGCAATTGTTCAGAAATGTAGTGTTATATGCACATCAAATGACGAGAGAAATCCTCAGCCATCTGAAGAAGAATTGAGAATGGCCCACTACATCTTCTCCTGTACTTTTGATGTTGAAAAGATGACAATATCAAAGAACTTTACAGATCAAATAGCTGGAATTAGAGGTTGGTCTAGTATAAGCTTTTCTTTCTGCTTGGTGCTGTGACAGAACAATATGGGTTTTGTTTAGTATGCTTATACATTTGCCTCTTGACTGCTAAAGGTCCTTATCAACATCTTGAATAATTTTCTTAAAAACCATTTTCATCTACCTGTTATCAAGTCATTTGTTTTGGATTCCATCGTATATAATTGCTGAGGGTAAGATAGTTATGTGCTTGCATTTCTACATTAATTAGAATCCAACTGTCAGTTGTATGCATGTCTGATGAGGGAAAATGTCCCAACTGAAAATATGAAAGTACTAGTTTGATAATGTTTCAAGCAGTCTATGCTCATTGGGAAATGAAGAGTACATATAGTTTCTTGTGTCTCAAAATTACTTTGCAACTGTAAGACCTGCTTTAGTATACAACTATTGCACTTTACTTTGTCTACTAAGATTATTGATGCATCCAAGATTTCATGGTTTGTGAAGTAGAACAAATGGCTCAAAATAACAACCTAGCACTCCTCAACCTAATGATGAATACCTATCTCTTAAAGTTAGGACTGTATGCTTGAAAGAGATAGAAGCAGCATTCCTTAGATAGGTAATCAGAACCAAGAAGAATTATGGGCTTCATGATCTATTCATGAATATGTAATTACTCATTCCATAGCTGTATTAAAAACTGGAATAATTATTCATGACCTTTGTTGCATGCTTAATGATTGCTTTTATACAGGTGAATTCTAATGGCATCTTTATTTATTGTCTTTGCAAACGAATAATCGATTGCATATGTAGTCGAATGTTATTTTAACAAAACGAAGGATCAAAGGCCTAGACGTTCTCAAACCATTAAACAACATATAAAGGAGTCCGTTAGAAAACCTGAATTGTCCAGCAAAGTGGATGGACAGGCAGTAAAAGACAGCAAGTTCAACAGAAACATTCAAGTTGTTAAGTGTGAAGGAAGCAAGTTCTACAGAAGCATCCAAGTTGCTAAAGGTGATTGCTTGTAGGCTTTTCACTTTTACTTCCCATAAAATAAAACCATTAGGTCAAACTTGCTTCTTCTAGTGCTTGCAGAATCTAAGAAGGCTATAGCTGGTACCAATCAGGAAGGATTCATTTCTAATGGAAATACAAGACTCAACCCCAAAACTGGCAATGATACGAATGCACAGTTTGATCATAAAGCTAAAAAAGCACGGGTTTCATGTGATTACTTGTCTCAGAATGCATCAAATCTTCGGTCTCATTTGAAGAAAAAGGTTCTTTGTCATAATAAGGAAGATAAGATTACTGACGAAGTAAGCCATCAGCTTGAACAGCAAAAGGATGTTAGAACTGTCAGTAAGACTACAGAGGTTCAGAGAAGACCAGATGCGGTAAGTTCAAAAGGGCTTTCCTCATTTCGCTATCATCATCTCAGAGAGATTACTTTTGTCAATGGGGGTCTTATGAATAAATTTGTTTTCCCTTCCTAAAGTGCACATTTCTTGTTTTTACACTGTGTTCCTTTGCAGAATGCATACATTTATATTTATTCTTTTCTGTGCAGGATAAAAGAAGATGGTTCAAGTGGGTAGTGAGTTATCATTTGCTCATTGTCATCTCTGTTTCCTTATCATTGTTATCTGGTGAAACTAAAACAATTCTGTTCTTATTGAAAATTCCCTTTATGATTTGGTCTGCTAAATATTGTCTGAAGGGAATTGGTTGAAGTTTAGTGTTTTGGAGTAAATATACCATCTCATAATTGACATGAGCTTCTCAAGTAGCTTTGAACTTCCTATTAATTGAGACCTTCAATTAAAGATTTTATGCTGCAACATGGGATATTACTGGTCTCTTAACATGAAGCAATCACATTGATATAGGATTAAGAAGTGAGCTTCTACCAGCCAATTGATCATCAGAACATTATGATTAAGATGTATTGATCTCCTAGCATTCTTAAAACCTTATGTTTACGGCCCATATGGGTTTCCTTCACTCATATTTTGTTGCCTCTTTTCATTTTTCTTTTTGAGTGGCTTAATGTTGAGAACCAGCTGAAGTTTTGTTATGCATTTAGAAGGCTGTACAAGTTGTAGATACATGGAAACATTGTGTCTACATTTAAAAATTTGGTGTCATAGTCTTATTGCGATTTTGTGCATGTTTTCTGAAGCCATAATCTCATATAAACATTCTGTTGATTAAACTTCTTATTCCAGCTTCTTTTCAAGTGCTAACTTTATCATGGTTTTATAACTTTACAATGATGAATGAAAGCGGTGAAGCTTGGAAATGGAAAGTATGAAACCAAGATTCAGCTACTCTTGTCCTCAATACATTGAGGCCCCATGAGAGTATGGGGAATCAACAGTTGCTCTCTTATCTAGTCTATAGATAAATGCTTACAGTGGAGAGCTTGAGCATTATGGCTTTTACCCTACAAAAGATTGGAGCTTATATCTCCAATGAAATTAATATCATCTTTGGGCCGCATCTCTCTCTCTCTCCCTTTTTCTGAAGTTTGTTTATCCTTACTTTGACTTCCCTCAAATGTAGCCTTGGGAAGAAATTATACAAGCTAATAAAGAAGAGCGCCTGATCTTGCTAGAAAATTTGGATCCATCCTTCACATCATCAGAAGTAGAGGTATATTTTCATGTTGATAACTCTTAGGGGATCTGTTTTTTAAACACATGTTATTTGCTATAACTATTTGTCAGTTGCCCTGTGCATTTAGTTCTTGATTATGTGGATTCTGAAATCTTGAGTTGCAAAGTTGAATCTACTAGTTGAAATCGATACAAGTTATCTATCAAATATGTATAAGCTAACTCTGAGCTTGAAGTGATTTTTGGTGATATGGGAAGGGATAGTTCTCTCCCTTGAATCTTGGAAGCAGGTTTGCCTTAATACTGACAATATGTTGGCTAGACGAGGTCAGCCAGAAACTATGCTACATACGTCTTAATTCCTTCCACTTTCTTACTTCCATTAGGATCTGGTTTGGCATGCACTTAATGCAAAGATTAAGGCAAGGATGATAGAACAGAGTACTTTCTCCAGCCCACAATATGGTAAAGCATATTAATGAATGATTAAATGCATCATTGGCTAAATTTCGGATTCATATGCTGTAAATTAAAATGAGTGTAATTAACAGGGTTGTTTTATGTCATCAGGTAAAGCTTTGGTTGCATTCAGGGTAAAAGATGCAGCTGACTCTGCAATAAGTGAGTTACAGTGCAGATGCCTAATGCTAGCAGATGGAAGGTGACTACTTCACTGTCTTTTATTTCCACATAGTGATCCATGCTCCAATAAGTTGAAACAACATATGTTTTTTCAGTTCAGTCTTAATAAAGCAAGTGGGTAGGAATACAAGTGCAGTTACAATGTCAGGGCAAATTTTAGTTGTACAGTTATCAAAATATTTTGGTTGGATACCTTTTTCCTTTTGATGTTTTGCCATAAAATGCCTCCTAAATTTTGCATCTGTTCACTGCCTTACTGTAAACATTCTTTCAATATGAGTTGATCTACAAGATTAACGTCCTCCTTGTATTAAGCCTTGTAATACTGAATCAAGCCATGTTGGAACAATAAAATTTCTCTGATCTATCAGGAGCTTCCTCTGTTGAATCTGAAATTGGATTCTTTACAGCTTCTTTCTCTCGCTTTTTTCGTTTTTGTTTTTGTGAAAGGAGGTAATACGTTAAGAACCTGTAGAGAAAACCATTTTTCTCAGAAAACTAACTCGACCAAGTCATTGAGCATAACAAGGGCAGGAGAGGTGTAGGGAAAGCAGCTTCCTGAAAGATGTGTATTCTTTACAGTGGTAACACCATATTTGATTACAAAAGTCAATCAAAATCAGTTAGATCAATGATGACCAGAACCTCAAGTCAGCTCTGTAAACCCTAAAAATTAAAATCACTGTTGAAGATGCATGCCATGAATTTTCCAGTTTCCTTCACTTACATCATCTTTTAATGGCTTTCCTCCGTTAAGGGTATCAATTCCCTGATAGAAGATAACAATCCTTGTTGCTTTTCTTGCAGGTGTATAGTTGGTAAGAGGGTAAGTCTAAGAAATCCAGGAAAAACTGCTACTTTCAATGGTCATCTGGTTTTGAACAACAAGCATAGAAGAATATCTGAAGACATGGTAGTCAATAACACTTATCTTCATGTTCATAATTTTGTTGAATAATTTTACTGCCTAGTGTCCCTAAAGCCTCTCGACTGAAAAGAAGACTGATTTCCATTTCTTGTTTTTTTCTCTCAGAGAAAAGCAGTATCGACTTCACATTTTTCCCAGGCCAATAATCTTGAATTTGAGCTGGCAATTGAGTGGCGTCTTCTACAAGAGAAGTCCAACATGTGGTGGAAGGAATTGCACAAGGTTCTGTCAGTACACCCTGTCCTTATGTTCTGTTTGTATGTCTTTGCTTCGATGTTAAGGCTACATTGTTATGTATAAAACATGCTCGATACATACATATTTCCATTACGTGCACTTGGTACCCCTTCATGTCATCCAGATGGACATATAATTTGGACAAAAAAAATCGAGAAAGTGTAAGTAAGGGATTACTGAAACTTGTGCGGTTGTGACATGCCATATGCTTTCTGAAACAGTCTCCAGAATGTGGACTCAATGTTCATGGCCACAGTAATGCCAAAGGAGCCTCTAATTAATAGAGTTAGGCAATGTTTGCCCCGAGGTGCTGATCTGAGCAAACATGTGCATTGTATACTTCATGATGGGGAAAATAGTAGAGTTCAAGCAGAAATCCGAGAGATGCATGTTACTCTTGCACTTTTTCTGACCATAACTTTGAGAGTCAGAACATTTCATGACAATTTAGTTTTTTTAAAAATGTATAACATTTAACTGTTCGTCTTTGTGAACTTTGCTTTCCTTTCCTATAATTATGTCTTATGCAGCGACAATTAAAAGAAATAAATGATGTCAGGAGGCAGCTGAAGTCAAGTTTTTTCACTTGAAAATGAGATGCTGGTAATCATAACAAATATTATATTTTTTCTTCTGCTTATTTTGCTAGGCAGTTCAATGATCAAGCATATGTCTCATATAACATTTCTGAACTTGCAGGAACTCCTTTCTTCTTGACATCAAGTTTTATACACGGGGATACACTATTGTAACTATTTTGCTTTTGTTTTTTAAATTGGAAGTCACAAGATGTTCCCTTTACGAGCTTCCTCTACACAAAAGACCTTTGAAACAAAAGAAACTTCTTTAGGTTGTTTCTGTACTGAACTCAGTATCCCGTGTCAGCCTTACACACTCAGTTTTCTGGTGTTAATTGAACAGAATGATATGGAAGTCTGTTTTTGGGTTCAGAAAATGGTCCTTAGGATCTCAAAGTTGCTATAACCAAAAACAGTGCCTTGTATGAGCTACATTACCTTGTTACGGTTTCAAATGTTGGGCAAGTTTTTCACCCTAATACTCGTTTTTATTGCTCTTATGAAAGTTAATGGTACTGGTTGAATACTGATTCCTGCCCTTCTGGGACAGAGTTTCTTCCAATCAACAACCATAAACATCTTTAATGCAAGTCATAGTAGTTAATGCGGATCTCAGGAGACGGAATACATGACTTCACTGCCTGAAAATAGATAGTCAAAAGATGATGGGTTCAAGCATGTCAAGTTCTTTCTCACAAATTTCTCAAAAAGTACAAATACAACATACGGATAAATTAACATCTAAAACACTACTCTTTGGAGGATTTGTTGATGAGCGACTTGTGAATGTGTGGGATAACCCCACCACCTGCAATGGTTCCTTTGATCAGGGTGTCAAGTTCTTCATCCCCTCGGATTGCAAGCTGCAAATGCCTAGGTGTTATACGTTTAACTTTCAAATCCTTGCTTGCATTTCCTGCCAACTCCAACACTTCTGCAGTCAGATACTCAAGGATAGCTGCTGTATAGACAGCGGCTGTTGCCCCAACCCTTCCATTTGCAGAAACCCTGGTTTTCAATAGACGGTGTACACGTCCCACGGGGAACTGCAGGTAAAGTTGATAAAGACATTTATAAATGAACATATAAAGCCGCTGCACTAGAAATGTCAACTGATGCTTTGTGCATTTTCCAGAATTTTAAAAAAACCCCAGAACGCATCTCCAAATAGATGAAAACATTATGGTATACCATTTAAAAAGCTCAGAACGATTGAAGTCACAGAGTAACTTAAGCCAATAAATACAAGTCCAATCATCAGTGCGTTGCAAGCATGAGTTGCTTCAAAATGAAATTACACCTTAAATACAATAGTACTGTATCTTTGTTCTTGTGTCTCAACTATCAAATGAGCCAATCTACTATTTCTATTTCACCATATAAGTGCAAATTTGAGTCCTGAATCGTTAACAAGAGAAACTATCAATATTTAGAAGGCTATACAGAGAGGCTACAATTGACATGCTGGATTGCAGCATATTGCATAAAAGTTTCTGTAACATATTACATGCTAGAGACATCATTCAACAATGAACTCGTAACACCCAGTCAAACTGGATAACACCAACTAGATGTTCTTATCAGGTGAAGTAAATAGAGTTCTATGAATTACAACTCTCCACCTTATTTTTGCCAACTCATTGCGAAAAATAAGGCCACTAGCATAGTCCACCCATAACCAATAACTTAACACTTGTTTTCTTCTTCCTAAAACTCTTTTTATTTCTCTTATTGAATAGAGTCTTCAAGATGAACTTGTCAAATCAGATTGATAGGGGTTTTAGGATCAAGACCAAGATCAATCTTACGACACGGAGGATCATAAAGTTACTTATTTCTCAATTCACCCATAGTCTTGATTGTATGATCTTACGAGTTGGATTCTGACTTTAATGATCATGACCATTATACTGGATGATGAAATAACAGATTCAAACTCCAACAGTTCACCACATGGCCAAACAAAAACTTGATCTTCTCTCAAATCACAGAAACAATAACTACGAAATGTAAGTATTAAGTCATCAATATGCGCCTGCACTTCTTTTACCCACCAACATGTAATATGAAACCAAAAGGGTATGAAAGCAGGTGTCTCACGCAAGTCCATCCATCCAACATTTGCAAACTAGATACCAGTTAAAAGAGACTTGATCCAAATTAAGATTCATATCAAGAAGGAAAAATACTTTGCAGCTCATCCTTTTGGCACCCTCCTTTAAGCAAATTATTATAACCAGATTGTTATTTCATTGCTTTCTTCATTATTCCAACACCTCAACCCCCTCAAAGAACCAAAACAAGAATGAGAGAAAAGAAAAACTGAAAGTAGTCAGAAACAACAAGGAAAACACATGAAAACAAACACAAGAATTAAACAACCCAACTTTACTTCACACAAACACCAAAAGACTTCATATCCCTCATTATACAGAACAAAAACAAACAAAAAATCAAACAACAAACTCACAAGCTCAAACAGAACTCTACCAAAAATAAGAATTGAATCTAGCCAACAAAAAAGATTCGAACTTTTTCTAAGGGTTCAAGCAGGTACGGAGCTGGTCAGTTTAAACTAACCACCATTGGGAAAAACCGCAACCTTTACATTCGCTTGCAGGGAAATCCCAACGGATTTATCAATCAAAAACCCCAAAAGAAAAAACAAAGAGGGAAGCGAGAGAACCTGGAGACCAGCACGAGAAGAGCGAGAAACGGGCTTCTTCTTGTCCTTGTCCTTGGCGTTAACGGTGGATTTGCCAGTGATCAATCCCTTTGCTCCTTTTCCCGACATTTTCCCGCCAAAATTCAACCGCAACTACTTCCTAGGGTTTTGATTCCAATCTCACTAGTTAACACAGAAACACACACACAAAAAATACCCAATACGAGAGAGAGAGAGAGAGAGAAGAATGGTTTTTCTGATACGACTCGCCAGGGACCTTTTGGTTTGGTTTTGGGTTCGAGAGCAGAAAGATAGACGAAGAGATTCGTGATCTGAAAGTATGGCTGTGGCTTGTTGTGTATTTGTTTCTTCGGTCTTGACTAAACTACCCTCGGTGTTTGGTCTTAATTACTACTGATTTAGCTTTGTGACATTTGGAGCTTGCCAACACGAGCATCGTTTGTTCTTTCAAAGTCTTAGATCAAATTCTTCTTGGATTGAACCAAAGTCAAGCACGTTAAGAGAAAAGAAAAGTTGGCTGCATCAGCTTCCCTATAATATGTAGAAAGTTACTAACTTTTTCTGGAAAATTTCATAACATAACAATAAGAGCATGGAATTTGGTGTTAGTAGTCCCCAAAAATGAAGAAAGATCAAAACTTTTGTGTGGAAAAGCTAACAGCATTCAACTCAAGACTTCTGATTTATCCATATGATAAGCTTGATGGTAGAAGTTTGGAAGAACAAACTACACAAAAGAAACAAGAGTTCCCATTTTATTGGACAGAAGGGCGAATCACTAGAAAATCTAAAATACTTTGACAATCTACGCATGGCCAATATAGGAAAACTGAAGAATGTTGCAGCTGCTTAATCCTTCTCTGCAGTTTTTCCATCTTTGCTGATATGAAATCCCTCAATCTTATGGGTAACATCATCAGCTGAGACCTTCAATTTCCCAGTTGGTCCATTTCCAGACACTGAATCATTCTCATTGTGATTTGCAGGACCTGTCTGCCATATTCTGATGGTTCCATCTTCAGATCCTGAAGCATAGGATTCCCCTCCAGGTGAGAACCGCACGCAATGAACAGGACCATGATGACCCTTGTTGCAACCTGCACAATAGAGCAATTTGAGGTCACTGAATATACTAAGCAGATACGATTTCACATTAATGTCTTGTTGAGAAAAATAAAAGCTGCTGTGAGAACCATTACAAAAGATTTTGGTTATGTAGTTAGGTCTTCATTTATGATTGTGTATGTACTGGTAGTTCAGAAGCACATACCAATCTCTTCCCCTGTGTGGAAATCAAATACATGGATCCACATATCTTCTCCTCCAGCAACAAACTTGTTGCCAAATTTCGGTTCCAGGGAAGCAGACTCCACATTGCACGGCATGTTATAGCTCTTCACCAACCCAAAGCTATGTAACGAGTAAGAGATTGTCAGTCCACCCCAATATTACCAGAAGGATAAGGAAACAACCTGAATCTCATTTTTTGGATATTTATATGAGAAATGAAATCAAATTGCTACAAATCGGTTCCAAATTAAGGATACGTACTGATTTGCATCCCAAAACTTGACCGTAGACCCATCAGCAGTTGTTATATAGCGACCATCCTGACTCACCTCAGCACTGGTTACAGATGACTTTGTATCTAGTGTTTGAACAATTTTACCACTTCTGATGTCCCATAACCTAAGAAGTCATGAATAAAAGGCTTTTTATATTTAAATTTCAGCACCTAAGAATGAAAGAAAGAAATGTTAACGAATCAAGTAATCTAGGTCAATACAAATAAAGTAAAAGGTGAACAGACACCACCTATTGCTACAATCTGCAATAAGGATACAAATATAGGCTAAGTAGGAATTAGAAAGTACGTTACGTAGTAGGGGTTAATGTATTTTTCCAAAGAAACTATATTGCAAAATCTGAAAATGTCAGTGATAAATGATTTAAGATACAGAAGGGATTCTGGTTAAGAAATGAGTGTGTTATGATAGAAGTTCTGTACTAGCTGGGTCCTTAAGAACACAAAGATATGGAAATCCATATGCAATTTACAGAACATTAGCAACCTTTTAATTGACAAATTAACCAAATTTGAGTGCTTATCTTCATATCCTTCTCCTTACTGTTAAATAGATCTAACAATACAATTCCATATAGAGCTAAATGGTGAACCTGCAGACGAGAGAAGAAAGTTACACAAAGGAAAGGTCTCCTTACAGAAAGTTATTCTCTTACCGTATACTTTATAGTGCTGTAGCAAAATGATCATGCAACATAACGTCGACCCTATCCATATTCGGACTTAGTTGACAATAAAAATACACACACACAGACAAGCACCTTAAACATATAGATTATGAAGAAGTCAATTATCCATCAAGAAAATGTATCAGTATTCTTAATAATTGGACGACCTAGAAATAATCAGCAAAAAACCCTGGTTAAATGATGAAACGAGATGTCTGTATCTGCTAACTTAATATGAACACATTATAGGTCCAAAAACTTAATATTTCCATTACACTTCATACCTCACACCACCAATATCAGTACAAGAACTTAAGATGGTTTGGTCGCTGTGAAGCCAAGCAACAGTCCTAATTGATCCTGGTGAATTGTCAACTTCTCTTGGGGGTGCATCTGGACGATTCAAGTCAAATATACGGAGAATTTTCTCAACTCCACCTGTAAGTAGAAGATGAGTATCCTGCAGAAGGAACAATTTAGACACTGGATACAAGGCCAGCATGAGACTATGATAACATAAATCCAAAGTTTGAATTAAAGATTTAACGGTGCTTCTGTTCTTTCAGATTAGGATTTCATGTATCATCTATATGAGGTGGTGAAACAGTGAGGAGGATTAAACAATAATAACTAACAGTTCTTATCGATATAACAGAATCATCACTTCATTTTCCTTCTGAACCACGATACTAAACTATTAGGCATATAACAAAATAGCTCCAGCACCCATTTTGTTCCCCATGTTTTCCTTGTTCTTGGAAAAATAAAGCATAAGACATAAAAGAGAACAATATTGAACCTTACCTCTGAAAAAGCACATGCTCTAACAATATGCTTATGCTCAAAAGAGTGCAACACATCCCCAGTCAACGCATCCCACAATTTCCTGCAAGTAGTGGCATGATAAAATTGTACAGTTCCATGAACATTAATGCCTTTCTTTATATCAGATAATATCTTTACAATTTGCACAAATTGTGTATACATGTGCATCTTAGAGATAAAAGAGGAAAGAAGGTGGTGAAGAGGCCAAGTATGTTCCTGATATAAATTAAACTTGAACAAGCAATAAAATACAAATTATAACAATAAAAGGAAATCTTCATAATACATACGCGGTAAAGTCGGCAGAGGCAGATGCTGCACGTAAGGCATTAGTGTCTAGGCAGCAGCTCCACACTGCACCCTTATGCCCTTCAAATGTTCCAATCCAGTCTCCAGTCTCGCCATTTCTCAACATTGGATTGGAATCTGCACCATCAAAAAGGTGTATCGAGATAAACGGTTAGAGGGTATCATTAAGGACAATAATGAATCAGAACTGTTAGGAAGCCTAATATGGAAAATAGCAAGTATCACCAAATGAAACCATGGGAATCACCAAATATTAGTGTCAACCTGTTCCATAAAAAGAGCCCAAGATTCTTTGTTTGCCAACATTGAGCTTCGAGAACTTTTATTTTTTTTTCAATTTTAATCTTTTGGCCATGAAGCTTAAAAATAGAACCCCAAAATTATGTCACTGCTTCCTTAGGGGCCAAACAAACTACCGTGAACAAATTCACAATTAAGAGAAAGGAAAATGGATTATTTAAACCAAGCACAAGTCTAATAAAATTCCACTAACAGATAATGGTAGATGATTCCAACACCAAGTCCATATGGATATCAAAATGTCAGTCATAAAGGGAATAATGCTTATAAATTATAATATTTCCTTTTTCTTCTTCCTTGAAACAAGAGTACAAGGACGACAAGTATGCATATGCAACCAGTCCTTAATATAAACTCCAGGCAGATCAGAGCTAGCACCTCCAATCCAAATGGCCCGATAAAGCCCTTAAGTAAAGAATCATAAATGTCTACTTAAAGAAGTCAAAACACAGAATCAACCAAAGGATACAACAACCATTAACAAAACAATGACTTTATCCCAAGATATACCAAATTAACCATGATAAATGAGGAGTATCGATATTATCCCCCGAACAAAGTGATCATTGTAGGACTTTCAAATGATACCCTATTAAAGAAATATGTATTTGACGCTAAATTCACCATTAAACGAGATATAGAGGTAGTGCAGGAAAACGCATTACCTTTGCTGGCACTGATAAGAAAGAATCCATCAGGAGTGACAGGGCTGTAAAACAAATCGACAACAGGACGAGAATGTCCATGACACACTAAAGGCACTGCCACCTTCTTCTTGTCCATTTCCCCTCTCACGAAACAACAATAACAACAACAACAGATTAAATAGAAAGAAAGCCCCCTCAACAAAAGCAAAAACCCTAGTGGATCAAAACTTGCAAACAAGCAAATTCGCTTCTCTTCTGTGTTTGTTTAACCTCTATAAACAAAACCCATATACAAAAATCCAATCTGAATTAAATCGAGATCAAGTCCTAACAAAGATGGAAACTTTTTTTTTTCCAGAATCTTCTACAAATACAAATAGAAAACACTCATAACATTTCTTCTTCTTTTACAAACTATGTTGCAATAAATTACCGGCTGAGAGAGCTAAGCTGTTTCACTCTTAAATCTCAACAAGAAAAAAAAAAAGCTGTGAACAGAGATTATAGTTGTCTGTGAGAAAATGGGAATTTATTAGTAGTCGAAAAGGGGGAAATAACAAAAGGGCAAGGGGCTCCTAAGTGCAGGGACGAAGATGGAGTGATGGCCTGCCTTTATAGTTGTTCAATTTAAAACGTCCTTTCCATTTTGCTTTTCCTTTTTCTTTTTTGTTTAAACTCGTATTTTCATTGGCGTTGGATCTTACTTCTTGCTTTGCAACTAGGGGATTGGTACATTGACAACATCTAATTGAACCCTAAAATTTCTCCAAATGATGTCATAATAGTTCAAATTGTGGAAATCAAGCTTATTTAATTTAAATGAAGTTTTTATAATTAGCCTGGAGGATTTTGAATCTTAGAAAATTGCAAATTCAAGTTCTTTATTCGAATTAATGCGAACATGATTAATATTACTTTAAGTTATTTCTGAAAATATATTTGATACTTAAGTCATACTTTTGAAGTTGACTCTTAGAGCTTTCTGTCAATGATCTTTGGTTACTTGTCTATTTGTTTATGTTAATGTTATCAAAAGCACTAGAATGCAGAACAATATGTATCTTCAAGCTTAGCAGTTAAGACAGTTGCTCCTTTATCAGAAAGAAACAAACAAGTCAGCCATTTGTTTCATGGAAAGGACCTTCAGATGTTACTACAGAAGTTAATGAGAAGTAAGAACTCGAGAAAGGTAAAGCTTCTTTCTCCATTAGGGTTAGCCTTGTTGGTACTTTCAAAGCATTTGATTCTTAACATGTAGTTGTATGTCCCTGATTGTATGATCCATGGAGATGTTTGTGACAAACTCGAAGCAGAGCGACACGAGTTCTATGGATATCTTTCCATGACATAGACATGACTGTACTGCATTGAGGGTCTGCAAATTTCAGCACATCACATAATCAGAACAAGTTGAATCTCTACACTAAGTAGTGTTGCTTTAAAGAAATTGTTCATATGCTTTAGCTCATGCGTATCAGCTTGAATACAGAGATCTCTGTCACAATATACCACCAGATTTTTCAAGCTAAAGCTTAATATGTAAACAGAAAATTAAAACAGGAGTGTAGGCTTTTGCTGTAAAAGCATTTGAAGGTTTGCAGTAACTTACGTATCGAGCTTAACTTGCAAGGCCAACAGCCAAAATAGCAAGAATTCTGAGACAAATAAGCACTGAAGGGGTCCAAGTTGGCATAACATGAATGCAGCTAAGTTAAAGGACTGCTGTATCGGTCTGTCAGAAGTTACAAAAGGCAAACTGTCTAATTTCCAAACAACTACTACTCTAAGATTGCGAAAGAATTTAAGTGGAAAGTCCTTAATAGTGCTTTTAGATATGTTCTTTGTTGTTCTGTCTCTTCTGTACTCACCATTTCATCTTTAGAGCATTTATGGTCATACACCGGACAATCTGGCATCATGGTATCTGCAAAGACAACATAACAATCCACATCCGATTACCAAATTCCTCCAACTGAAAGCATTAGCTACATAATAGCAAATTGTATGGAATAGAAATGGACAATACGTATTTTAATTTATTCAGGCAAGTTTGCTACAATCTAAGTAGAGCAAAGACTTACCAGAAGTCCCGTGGTACAACCTTGTCTGGAAAAGTACAATGAACCCCAAAGCTTCTATCATAACGTGGCTAGCCATCAAAAATAGGCTCCGCACAAAATGTTGCTGGTCTAACACAAATGATACATGCAGTGTCCTCTGCCAAAATGCTGATGAAGACAGGAATCAACCTTTCTTTTAGTGCGCCTATTCAAAAGCCATATGGAGTCGGATCCACTACATGGTCGGTGCTGTGAACAATATTTATGAGTGGGAACTTACATTACAGTGGTTTATCACTCACTCCAAACCAGGTAAAGAAATGTAGTTCTTCTCAAAGTTGCATTTATAACTACTGTTTATATGATTTGGAAAGAGAGGAATTGTCGAATTTATCAAAAGGTTGCTGAAGATAAGTATCACTTAGCGGACAAGATCCTGAACTGGATCCGAGAGATTCTTCTGACCAGGGGAGTTGACAATCTGATATCCCCGTCTATGAAAACACGATGGAACCTTTACGGATAGAATTTTAAAGCTCCCCTTGTAATTCTCAGCTAGTCCACTACTATTAGTCTTTGTATTGTCCTTAGCTCTTAGCTAGGCAAACCCTTTGTAACTTGATGATTGGTGTACCCTTGTATTTTTTTTTGCAATAGTGTGGCTATTGATAATCAAATTTCTTATTCATTTTTCAAAAAAAGTTAATACTTCTTTTGTCTTTCTAACAACCAGCTTTCTCTGCTACCAAAGAGCAGGCCAGTTCACTGTAACAAGGTCCACTAGCCTATATTAAGATCTTTACCCATTTGACTTGGATACATCATTAAACACTTTAAACAACAGTTGCAGTATGCTAACTTGTTAGTCTATACCCAAGAGAGTAGCTGACTTCACATGAAGCAGATTAAATGTGTGTAGAAAGGGGGAGAGGACATGGAGGATATTCTGGCTGATATACAGCTCATAGTCGTTTAAAAACTCGCACCCATTTCCACAATATCTCATATATCTGTTTTGATGGGACAAGTCCCATAAGCAGCCTAAAATAGCACGCAATAAAGAGAAAAACCAGTTATAATAAAGGGAGAGATTTAGCTTCAAACAGCTGTTCATAAATATAAAAGAGAATGAAAGACTGACAAATAAACACAGCCAACTATAAAAATGATTGACAAGACATTGATTGAATATGATTCCATGATGTCATCTCAAAGAACTGCCTTCCTCAGGACATAAACATACGATCTGAAAATTGTATGATTGTATTCCAGAGTTCTTCATGAACATATCATACGAGTCAATATAAACTTCACCCATTTCATATTTGTTTTTTACCAAATACTTGTTCAAGTATAATGGAGATTACCATGGTCCGTTACTCTAATTCGTGTGAGTTATCTTTTACTGCAGATTATAGCTATGGCCGTATTAATAAAACAAGCAAGTAGGTAGCTGTGAGAATTTCCTTTATCAGTGAAAGGGAAGTTACAGAAATTACAGAATCAAAGGGGAATTGCTCGTAAGAACTATAAATATATTTGAAAGCATCCACGTAAGAAAGTGGACTATAAGTGACGTGTTTTCAATATTTTCTTTACCTTTATTTCTCAAGTACCTAGGTTAGATCCATGTTAGTACTAATTGAGCAATTCACTAAATGGGATAGTCTCAAACAATACCAAGCAAGAAGTATGATGATTTCAGAAAATACAAAAGTAATAGATGGAAAATTCAAGGGGTTATGAGGCTGAATTTGCTCTTAACCAATTGGTCTCCAACTGAAATCAATCAATCAGATCGCGACCTTTACTGGAATCTGCAGTTATCCTTCATTGTCACTCCATAAAGGATTCCATTTACTCACACTAAACCTAATTTAGGTAAGTGAACCAACTATTTCAGAATTATAACCAAGCATACATGAAGAAGGAAAGCCAAAAGATCCAAAATTCCACCTAAAAAGGTAATCAATCACTACCCACAAACCAAAATCAATTCCAGAGGCTAGGAAAAAGAAAAGAAACCACATTTGCCATATAATTAGGATCATGAAATAATCTTACGCAGCCTTTTGGGTTTTCTCTTCGCATGTAAATCCGGAAGAACGAAAACCTCACGAGTTATCATCTGACTATAATTTTTCAACTTTCTTACGAAATCATGCAGATCATAATTCAGTTACTACAGCCACTTAATACCAATAAAGCTCAAAACTTCCTGACATTTTCCAAGAAACCAAACTAATAATGAGAGTATCGAAGGCTTACGACGAGAAGGAACATCAAAGTTGAACGAGACAACACATGGGATAATAGACAAAATGTTGTGAACAGACACACTCAAAATGCAGCTCCACAGCCTCCATTGGCACCTTCCGCGAAAAGGGTTTCGCGGGAAAGAGCCATAAACTATCATCAGATCACGGGTTTCACATCCACAGTTTACATTCCGGCAAAGAAGAGCGCCGTGACTTGATTAGAGTTACGGAACTTAAATTGTCTCTTTCTTTTTTCAAATAAGGGCTCTAGGTTTTATTTGCTGATTTCACAGTAAAAAAATTGAATTATTTAATTTTTAATCCAATTTTTATTTTTTAATTTAGTTCAATAATTTTTTTGTTAAAAATTAATAGTTTATTAATTAATCATTTAATTTTTATAAACTAATTAAAAATTTTGAATTAGTTAATTTTTAGTCTAATTCTTATGTTTTTTTGTTTGATTTAGTTTAATAATTTTTTTTGTTAAAATAGTTTATTTTTTATAAACTAATTAATTTTTATATAACAGTTTTTTAATTAATTTTTAAATTTTTTAATAAATACAATCTTTTTTAATTATTTTTTAAATTCTTCAATTTTATTCAATTTTTAACCTTTTTTATAACGTGCAATATCAATTTAACATTTTAAACCTTAAACTATTTGATTTCATGGTTTAACTTTTGAACCAATTTTGAAAACCTTCACAAGAAATATAAATTACTTCTATATTTAACTTTTTGAGAAAAAGAAAATTATTTATTGACATTTATAAATCATTAAATTGAATCAATTTTAATACTAAATAAATTTATTGACATTTAGTATAACATAATGCACTTTAAATTCATGAACGAAAATTAAAATTTTAATACTAAATAAACTTAAACATAAATTATATTTAAATTAATTAAACGAAAATTAAACTTGATTTAAATAAATTCAATGGACGTATTCCTCTGTCCCCAATTACTCTGGCCCCTCTGTAGCCCTTAAATTTAAATTAATTAGACGAAAATTAAACTTGATTTAAATGAATTTAGGGGACGTATTCCTTTGTCCCCAATTACTCCAGCCCCTCTATAGTCCTTAAATTAAATCCAAGTTATTCAGGGGGCAGAGTAATTGAGGACAGAGGATCTTAAGAGAATTCAGACAATTTTTAAATCTAAATTATCAAGTACAATGTCTTTTAATTTGCACCATTTTTTTAATATTGACGTTGGATTTAAAAAAAGTTTAAATTGAAGTTTATCTAATGGGATTGAAATGTGATGGGCTTGACTCAACCCAATGATTAGATATAGTATTAAGGTGTCTATTTTGAGTTCATTAAGGATTTAAAAAAGGCCTAAATATTAATTATAGGAAATTAAGTCCAACATCTTTTAATTTGATGCAGTGATTAACTGAGTTGAAATTACAAATTGAAAAAATATTATTATAAAATAATTTAAATAATTTGAGTGGAGCTTGGACCCTTCTTTTATATTTTCTTATTACATATATAATGCAATTGGCGCTTATGGGCTGGGCCACACACCTGCTACAATGAAAAGCAAGGTTGTGAGGCCCAACAAATTTGGAAAATTTGTCTCGGTTCGGATTGTTCTTTGCAACTCAGGAACATGAAGTTGGAATTACTAGTAATTACAATCGTAACCCTATTATGGACCACATCCTCAGTTGAATGTTAAGCGTATGTATGGTCAAGGCATAACACAATTGGCGGAGACCTCCCAACACGTGAAAGGACCAAACTGGTTAGAACATTCTAGTTCTCTAACATCCTCTTTTGTCGTCTCTTATGACTAACTAGAATTGGTTTTTGTATTGCAAATCTTCCTGCTTGAATGATTCGTTCATCGTCTCGTCCTCAATCCAAACGGGCCACGGTTGCTTGAGTCATGCAATCCTAGGATCGAGTTTTTTCAAGACAAAACCAGGTCACGAACAAAGGGGTAGTTCGAATGGTTAAGTTTAGTCCACAGATGGTCTGTTACGATTGAACATGATCTGTTCTTTTTTTCTACCTTACGTTACGCGACTTATCTAACCTGACAAGAACATGTTTGAAACCAGAAACTTGTTCTCTGTCCTATTCCTGATTTCACGACATTTGGCCATTTGGGTTGTGGAAGACAAATGATTTTTCGCCACTCGTGACATCAGCGGTTAACTCTTCTCTGGACTGTTTTTATTTAATTTGTAACGAGTTTTTAGAACTCAAGAATGTGACATATAAAAATAACGTAATTTAAATGTTAAATTTCGATCAAATTTACATAAAATAACATTTCTTTAAAATTATAATTAAATTAATTTTTTAAATTCTGAATTAAAATTAAAACTATATTCTTTTTGAATATTCAAGTCAAATTGGGTTAGATTTGGTTTAGGGATGACAATAAGCAGGTCAATAAGCTAAGATTCAGGTGTTTTCAATGAGCTGGTTCATGAGCCAAGTTCAGACTCAGACTGACCTGAGGCTCAACTATTCTAAACAAGATTAGGTATGCTTGAGTCTGAACGGAAAAATAATATTTTATACTTTTAATTAAAAAATTATTTTAAAGAAATTAACTGATTGTTTTGATTAAAATAATTGAATCTCGGGTATGTAAAATAAAATGTTAGGCAAGTGTAGAAACTACTTCATTGAGGGAGCAAATATATAGGTAAAAGAGCTTGCCAGCTAGGGTTACAACAGCGAGCAAATACAACAATGACCCTCCTCGTTTTTACAATTATCTAATAAGTTAAGGACTTGGTAAAGAATGTGAACATATTAACATATACGTAATTCAACACTCCACGTCAAGTGGGAGCGTGGGGATTGAAAACGCCTAATTTGCCCAGAAGAAAATGGTGTTAATCACATCCCAAAGCCTTGGTGAGAATGTTTGCAAGTTGCCACTTGCTGGGAATGTGTTGTATATCTATCACTTTCGCTTGAATTTTCTCACGTATAAAGTGACAATCTAATTCAATATGTTTTGTACGTTTATAGAAGACAGAATTATAGGCAATATGAATCGCTGCCTCATTATCACAATAAAGTTTCATTGGATGCTTTTGACTTATTAAGACGTTACTTAGAAGACCTTTGAGCCAAACTAGTTCACTTTTAGCGAAAGTCATAGCACGGTATTCTACTTCAACAAAGGAACGAGCAATTGTATGCTGCTTCTTTGTCTTCCAGAAATTGGAGTTTTGCCAAGTTTTGTGATATAGCTTGTAGTAGATTATCAAGTCTTAGGACAACTCGCCCAATCTGAATCACAAAAGCCATGAAGTAGGTCGGCCGGGAATAAAACACCTTGACCAGGAGCTTGTTTCAAATAGCGGACTACACATATAGTTGCCTCAAAATGTAGCTTACTCGGAGTTTGCATAAACTAACTAAGCAGATTTACCACATAGGTAATATTCGACTAGTAATAGTAAGATAAAGTAATTTGCCCACCAGCCTTTGCTATTGATTTAGGTCTTGAAAAGTTGTACATGCTGTTTACGCCAATTTGTGTTGTTATTGAATTGGAGAGCGAGCGGGTTTACACCCCATCATTCCTATTTCCTTGAGAATATCCAGTATATTTGCGTTGGGATAGAAAAATCCCTTGGACGAGCCAAGAAAGTATTTGAGCTTTTCTAAATCCTTAATGAAAACTTGTCAATTACGAAGATTTTAATTCCTAGTGATAATCATATCGTTAACATAAACTAAAATAGTAAGGATAAAGAAGGAGTAGTCGAATTGTAACTGTTTAAACCCGAATGCTAAAAGTATACTCAATAGCTTAATTCAAACCATTGGCGCGGTGCTTGTTTCAACATTGAGACCTGTTCACATTGAAAACATCATCTAATCCCATTAAAAATTGGTGCATCTTTTCACCTTCGCGTTCTATTATTATTTTTGGCTACAAAGGGAAACTAAAAAGAACTACACAACCAAAATAGGCCTAAACTAGCGGAGGCCTCGTCGGTATAAGGCGCCATCCTGGTCCTGTCTAAGTTGCGCTGGATATGTACCGGGGGGTCCTGCAAGAAACGCAGTCCTGAGGGAAACGCTGCAGCAAGAGAAGCCAGCCGGTTTGCACACTGATTGCCTTCTCGCTACACATGCTGAAGATGGACTTCCTAGTTGCGTTGCAGGAGACAACGTGTACCTGTCACCAATAAACAATCACCAGGGAAAAGCATCCTAGAAGAAGAGAGAATGTTAATGACCTCAAGGGAATCTACTTCGACAATAACCCGGCGGTACCCCATCGCCCACGCCTGAGTCAGTCCCGAGTGGACGCCCCAGAGTTCGGCAGTAGTAGGTGAGCCCCTGCCTATGTTATGGAGGAAGCCGTCACACCACTTGCCGCGCCAGTCGCGAATTAAGCCCCCGGTTGTGGCCATGTTGGTCCCGAGAGTAACGACCCCATCCGAATTTAGTTTGATCCATTCCTGGGCCGGTTTAGACCATCCTACTAGAGTACCAGTAGGAAGTCCAGGGTGCTGCAGGACGCACTTCTCTGCCATTCTCGCCCGCTCGATCCAAGCGACATAGTCCAACACCACATGTGTACTAGCTTCTGGCCACACAAAGCCAGGTTCAAAAAGGCATCGGTTCCGCCATTGCTAGAGGAACCAACAAGCCACCCCAAAAAGCGTAGGCCACTAGACCTGAAAATCTGGACGGTGCCACCCGAGGTTATGGACCACCCACTCATCCACATCTTGGTGAAAAAAGACCGCGTCCCGCCCAATGGAGGGGAAACGATCCCAGAAGGTTTTCACGCGCGGGCAATCCCGGAAGACATGCAAGGTAGATTCTTCCTGGCCACAAACGTGGCAACGACCGTCCAC
>JANKOD010000005.1:2078627-2093605 GCA_026284645.1 Erythroxylum acuminatum | reverse complement strand
TCTTCAAAATGTGATTAAAGCCAAATGAACATAAGAGGATTGAGTTTTAAAAGATCATGGAGAGATTCCACATCCCTAAGGAGATAAGGCTATAAATTATTTTTCCAACCTTATTGTTATAAGGAAGACTCATCAATATGTTTCTTTCATTCATCTTGTCAAAATTTTGCATACTCTTTCATCATGAACAACTACCTAACATTGAATTTCAGATAGAAATATGGGACCAAAGAGACAGTGTAAGGTTATGTGGCCTAGGTTCAGATGCATGATCGGAGGCACTTACTATGAAGGTGGACCATTACAGTCTGCAGCTAGCACTACGTCACCTCCTCCCCCTCCAAGGCCTATAGTTGCAGATGAAGCATCACCTACTGTTCATCATGTTACACCATCCCCAACTTATACATCATCCACTACCCCTTTATTAGATGGAGGAGACGACCGCCAGCTTGGAGCTGAGGGACCTGATGGAAGAAAGTACATAACAATTGTCAATAATCTGTAAGTGAAATCACATTAAACACTTTATGTTTTTAATTAAGTTATAGGTTTATCGGGTTTTTTCATGGTATATGAAAAACTGTAGGGGTAGTAGTTTCGCAAACTTTCCGATTCATTTCTAGCAAACAAAAAAATCAGAAAATTAAGAGAACAAAAAATAAATCAACACAAAAAATTTGGTAATGAAATTCAGAACACTTTGCTTACGTCTGCGGGGCCTTCACCCGACTTAATCACTTTCACCGAAGTACAATGGATTTACCCAAGGTTTTCCTGAGCCGACATCACTCAAACCTTGACACTATCTTTCAACCTCACTTTCCGTGAAAGAATTTCACACCCAATAACACGACTGAATCGTGTTAACCTTGTCAGAGGATTTTTTTAAAAAATAATTTCACTCAAACAACAATTAATAAAAAATAACTCAAATACTTAATCAACTAAGAACTGAAAGACAATATACTTGAAATAAAAGAAAAGACTTCCCTATGGTTCAGCTTCTCGAAATAATCCTTCAATTGAAACGATCCATCCCAACTTCAACTGCTTCAATTAAGCCATATGGAAGTATAGACAGTAGATGAAGAAGTCTTAACAAAATCACTCACAAAGCCACTGCACCGTAGCACACGTTAACTCGCTGCACTGTGGCTCTCTTCACCGTAGCATGTATTGGTCAGCACATGTTGTTCAGCTCTCATTCAAAACTTACACACCAACACAGTGTCATTTGCATTGACAATTAACGCACATCTCATCTATTCCACACACGCACAAGTAGACTCAATGCCACATAGGCACCTGTTGCACAATACCACAAACACACCACTACTTTATTACCACACACTCACGTTGAAGATTAGATTTCTACTGTACCTTGAAGATGTGACAAATCAATCACATAAATGAGAGTCCCGCCTCAATTCAAATATCCAACAACAACTTCATTATTTTTTACTGCAACAGAGTTACACTTCACACACCACCTAGCTCCTGTATCTTTTTGACTTCAACAAGAGATTCACTTTGGTTGTTTCCAGGAGACGTGAAGTAAGAAGAATTCTATTTTAGTCACGCAATAAAACAACGTCCAAGTCCCTTTATTTTCTTCCATCCATAAAATCCACAATTCCAGCAGTAACTTCAGCCAATTACCAACATGTCCAGCAGTAAAATGATTCCAATATCAACATGTGGCACAACTAAAATAAATATTATACCACAAATAATACGATATTAGGTCTGATACAATTTATCCAATATATTTACTGAGTTTTGGTATAATTTAATAAAATAGTTTAATATAAACATATAAATTTTGCCCATCTGATTTTTATTTTTGGTTCCCTCTTTAAGTACATGTTAGAAATTAATAGGTAGAGTTGTTATTCATACATATAGATACATAGCGAAAGTAGCAATTTGATTCGATCAATCAAAGTACTTCTGACTAGAGCTAGAAGTGTTTTTATAATGATGCTATGTCTTGTTCAATATATAATCTATAGGATTTGTGTTGCCTGCAACTTCAATCTGAAATAATTGCTCAACAGTGTACGGTCCAACCATGGAAATGAAACTTCTACTACTTCCATTCCACATTATGTCTGCAAAAACTTGGTGTGCACGTTCAGTAGGATGATAAGAGTCCCAGAACATAAGATATTCAGGACTTTGGCATAACTCAAAGTTCTCGTCCTGTCCACAGTTGTAAGTTCCTCTGAATCTTCCTCCTCCACAACAAGCTGACTTTCCATCTTTAAACCCTGATCACGAATTGAAAAACCCAATTCATGTTAAGAGTGGACCTCCATGTAACAGTCCATTATACATACCTCAAATCCTTATGGACCTGGAACATTGAAAAAACGAAGAAAAAGTTTCTATTTTTGCTCTTTTTCTTTCTTTTTTTTTGCTTACCATATTTCTCAGGATGATTCATTATTTTTTTCATGGTTCCAGTCAGATCGAAAAGTGAATAATGAATTCCATTCAAGTTGTTGCTGAGCTCAAATAGGATCCTGGAGAGGGCTTGGTTGTGAGTTCTTGCTTTGGATGACATCTCTTCATAGCAGCTACCATTCGTTTCTGGTTTATATATCCTCATAGCAGGAAGACAACCCATTATTGGCAGGTTCATGAAGGCAAATTTCCTAGCTCCAAGGTCGTATATTTCCTGTCAACAACGAAATAATCACTTACATCAATATTATTTCCAAACATATTAATATGGCCAGCTTTATATTAACCAGATTTACCTTAACATGCTGTGTCAAGTTTCCAAACACCAGCTCTTGATATTCTGAATCCGAGTAGGGTAAATGTTTTTGGAAAGGGAAGAATATCGGACTAAGGTAATCATTGCCTCCACAGATAAACAAATAGACTGCGTTTGATATTGCTTTTTTGCCTTCATCGTTTCCTAACTTGTTTATAAACCACTGAACTACTTTTCTAAAGTGGCCAACCTGTGTTTTGAAAGAGAGAACCTGTAATTTTGAATCAAAGGTCATAAAGTATCAGAAATGTCCGTGTTTGAAAGGGCATTCGTAGATATACAGATAATAACCGAAAGAGATCATCAGAAGACAAGTTCATCATCATACTCACATGGTATTCTTGAAATGTTTCTTCTAAATTTCCTGCTCCACCAGAAGCAAAGTTCACTCCGTTGTAATAATCATCTAAACCAGGTTGCAGGTAAGGTGGGAGCAACGGAAGATTTGCATGCTCAGCTGTAACAAAGAAGATGAAACAATTATTATACACAAGAACTTACTGCAAGCATCCTCGAGTCTGAATATAGCCAAAGCATACCAATGAAGTCTGCCATGGTACGGCCATCACTGAAACGTCCGGTGGGTTTTTCGAAGTAGGATTCACCATAAGGAAAGTAATTTGCCCTATTAATTGCAGAGGTATTGATGTAGTTATTGTTGCCTGCATCTACATACGAGTCCCCAAAAACAAATAGAGGAACATGCCTACTACTACTTGCTTTATAATTTAGCTGATGAACCAATCTAGCTATGCAACAAGCTGGTGATGAAACAACAGATATATAAAGTAAGAAAGCAAAGATGTCGACTTTTAGTCCAGCCATGGCTTTAGTTCTCAAACGAGAGACTTCTTTAATTAGCATGCCAGACTGGTTCGGTTTTGACATTCATATATACAAGCTCTTGATCATTTGCCGACACAAGAAAGGATAATATAAAAAGAGAACTTCGATTATTGTATATTACTTTATGAGTTCGTACGATTAAGATTGAAGAACCTTCACTAAACTTATCAGTTTCAACCCAATTAAGGGGACAAAGAGTTGGAAGCCACTCAAATTTCTATAATATCTACGTGTTACATCATAGAACGTAAGTTCTGAGATAATGAATTTTCATTGTCGAGACAACCTATAATAGTGTGTAGTAGTGCTTGTTCGATGGTAGATATTGAATGACAGTTTGAGTAGTGTACAAAAATACGGTTGTATTATAATTACGAAATAGTGTTTTATTGTATTTAATTAAGATAATGTTACATACATACATGCATATGTATACTATGCAAGTATACTATTTCAACAAGGTTATGGTACAAAATAATACTAGAGATACTGATAAGAATTTATATTTTTTGCAAACTTAAATTCTGTTAAAGTATATGTCTTCTTGAAGGTTGCCAGCTTATTTCTTATGGTTTCATCGTACTACACAGATCATGTAGGCCATATGATAGAAATACTCATAAATGAAGGAGGTCTGATTATCAATGGCTTCCAACCACTGCAACTGTTGTCATTCCTCTCATTTCCCACCTAACCATTCAGATCTAATTAAGAGGCACACACCACACCAGTCAAAAGGTAATCAAGTGTGTACACCACAGCATCACTCACTATTCACTAATCAGATTTCCTTCTTGTTCTTAATCAAATTTATATAATACTGTAGTTAGTATCTTCTGCAGGAGACCATCCTCCAGAAAGGGACTTGCTGCTGTTGGAACATAACTCTGAATTGCAATGGTCTGAGGCTTCCAGTGTTTCCTTGAAACTTGTGAGGTTCACAGTTTCTGGCTCGTTAGGCCACCCCACAACATCAACCATAAAGGGTTTCAACTATATTGATCATCATAAGATACCCTTCAATGGGTTTCAGTTTCTCCAAAATCCTTTAGAAGCTTGTGATTCAGTAATGAATAAATCTATAAGCTCTTTTACTCTTTAGTCAACGGTAGCAGAGATATTGTTGAAGAACATCAAAACCCTACATTTTCTTTTTCCGGATTTGGAACCTAACCCAAATACTTATAAGCAAGTTTAAGCTCTAACGTCAAACCAGGAAGATTTTAATTGAATATATACTTTTTAAGTTAGAGGCCAACCTTGACCTGAAGTTTCACAAAGGTTTTATAGAGTAGGACCGATCAAAAGTTGAATAATATGTCACAAATTTTCACTACATATCTAGACCAAGAATGACATCAAGCATCTTCCCTGAAGCAAATTTTGGAATCTAGGAAAGCAAGATTGAAGAAGCAACACATAGTTGCTCTCAGAATTGGTTTCTACAAGATCTGTGTAGACCTGCAGAGTCATGGTCCCTTGTAAAAACCAAAGACCAAAGCAGAAATTGGAACTTATCTTGGTTTTTCTCGGTTTCCAATACAAATCACACAACATTGTCAATTTCATCCATAAAATTTAAACATATCAAGTCCAATCTCAAGTCTCAACTGGTTAAAAGCATATCTAACAACATATTTAGATGCAGTAGTCTTAAAACCAAAAGCTGGCAAGACACTTGCTCACATGAAGGCTCAACCATGTTCAGCTGTTTGTTTGTTCCATCTCCCAGCTAGTCAGATCGACACAACCATCCCTGAGAAGCAACAAAAATAGAGAAAAAACTAAATGATAATGGATCAAAACCTCGAAAAAAATGCTTCACACTTGAACTAGACTTGAGGAAATAAGAAGCTAGCAAAGAAAGACAAAACTCACTAACATGTAGCCTTATTTACAGAAACTACCAAGCAACGAGAAGTTCAATCAATAAACTCCGCCAACCATAGAAGGGAACTCTTCAAAGCTCCAGAAGTCCACGGGGTTAACACCATCCTGAGTTGAGTCACCATTAAGAAAGCTATCAAGTGAAGCTTCCCAACTACCCTCAAGATAAGGTGTCTGATAGTTCATCTGGTTATCAAACGCCAACAGCTCCTCTGACAGAGATTTTCCAATATTGTTTTCAGCAGGCAACACATTTTCAGAGCTAGACTTAAGCTTTTTACTTGGATTTGCATCCTCCATGAACAGACTTTCATCAACTTCCTGAGTTGGAGCAAGCACGGATGATATTTCAGGAGTTTTTGAGGTCTGCTCTCCCCACGCAAAGTCTGAGCAGTCAAATGAGTTACTCCCCTGATCTGAATTGAATATTATGGGGGCAGTATCGTTTCCATTAAAGGACGTGACATCCACATTTCCACCGGCAGTGAAAGAGTCCATTACTCCAAATTGGTTCATCAGTGGTTTCTCTTCTACAAATCCCAGGTTGTTCAAGTAATCCTCTTCCAGGCTGTTCATGTAACCAAAACTCTTATTCAGATTTCCCTTGGGGAGTGTTTTTTGAGGGTTGTCCTTAACTGTGCGCTTTGTTGAGGCCCGTGTAGTTTCATCAGGAAAGTTCACCTTAGCTTTCTTGCCACGAATTCTGCGTGCTTCAGCATCATATGCTCTTGCAGCTTCTTCGGCAGTGTTGAATGTTCCAAGCCAAACTCGTACACCCTTCCTGGGGTCACGAATCTCAGCAGCCCATTTCCCCCATGGGCGTTGTCGGATCCCTCTGAACTGGTTCTTCCTCTTCCTCTTTGCGGATTTTTCAGCTTGTCCACTGAATTCCACAGATTTTATACTTGAAGCACCTTCATAATTGAAGAAGAGGTATTAGTTAAACAATACATACATCTATATCTTTGTGCAACACAATTCATAATCAACAAAATAAAGTTTGAAACCCCACCATATGGCTTTTAGCCCAATATCCAGAATGAAATTTAAATAAAAGGCATCTACCTTTTCTCTGCCAAGAATCCTAGAGGAACTCGAAATAGTTTCAATCTAAAGCGTATTCATTTGTACATAGAAACTTAGAAGGATACCGTTACCTGTAAAATTTCACGGTTGTTCTTAAAGAAAAGGATCAAAATTTACAGCAAACAAAGATGAAGTGCTACTTGCCAAAAGCTTTTCTCATTACATAGGATCTTATGAAATGATAACACATCTGTCATTTTTTTGGTAAATCAAATATATCAATTAATTTACCATAACAAAGACAAATCTATCATTCATAAATTGGATAGTAATTAATACCATTTATCTTACAATATGATCAATATGGATAAATCATTCAACACGGAAAAAAGCCCCATCAGAAACAAATACAACATTAGATATATGCAAACATACACACAGTGAAACAATCAACAACCAAAAGGTTAAAAAAAATAAATGGTGGAAAATCTTAAATTTTAAAAAATCTAAGGCCTCTTGTTTGCTTTTAAGTTATTTTTATTCCACTACTAAGACAAAAAAAGGAAGAGCACTTAAAGGAAAAATGCAAAGTAAAAGCCGGTGAAGAAATTATTATATATCAGGGACAACAGATTCATCAGGGAAGAAGGAACCAGAATCTGTTCCTCCACCAAAACACTTTATTTGTCTAGAAAACCCAAAATCCCAATATTTCTGCCATCAAAGATCTAAAAAAAGTGATCTACCAAGAACCAGAACAAAAAGATCTCACAAAACCTCAAACAGACAATCCAATACTAACAGTAAGCCGTAGATATTCGACAAATGAACTCATCCATTCCAAAAAAATCCATGAAAGTGAAGTTTTGGAGGCAAATCCAATTCTACACGATGATCAACACGAGTCCACAACGAACAAATCACTCAAAAAACATATTTCCATCACAAAAAAGCACCCTAACTTCAACCAGAAAAAACAAGATAAACATTTGCATAAAACATAAACAACCATTAAAGCTTGACTCTTCAAGGTTACATTCCAACACAAAGAGGGGCCAAAAATTAAAACCCATCTCAAGCTTAGCCCCATCTAAAGCACAGAAAGATAGAAACTTCAAATAAGAAATGAAAACCCAACAAAACAAGAACCTTTACCTCGTGACTGACCGCGATTGCGCACCACGGTAGGATTAGGAGCAGAGGCAGCAGCAGAGAAAGCAAATGGCTTGATATCGATCAAGGCATCATCATCGTCCTCCTCGACATCTGACTCCTCCTTAAAGCCCTGAAAATCAGCTTCAAAGTCATCATCTACAAGATCCACAAAAGCTGGCTTGGAGTATTGTTTGCTGACATGTTTCTTCAGATCAGGCCACAGCAACTCAGTCGTCAGGCGCTTGGATGATCGGAGGTTAGTGTTGGTCGTCGGATCGATAAAGTCGGAGATGATAGCACCGCCACACATGGTGGTTGATAATGATGATGATGATTACGGTGGTGGGTTATCTTCAAGGGAAGAGTGGCGAAATGGTAAATATATGAGAGTAACAGGGACTTTTAGAAAGTGAGTTGCAGGTGTTTTGGTGAAAGCTTTGTCTTAGAAATCTCAGGAAGTAAGTGGTCATAAAAGACATGTATATATAATACTTGATAATAAAGACAAAAGACTGTCTGAATTTCCCTCATTGCCCTTTTCAGACATTTTTCAATCTCTTAATATTATTATTAAAATAATAAATAATCTCTTAATCATAATTTAAGATTTATTAACTTAATAAAAATAATATTTACACTAAATCTAATGATTAAAAAATCTTCAATTCAACCATAAAAAATTTGATCCAATTGATTTTTCTTTTTTAAAGGTTTGATTTTATTTAATAATCTCATTTTTAATTAAATTTTAAATCATTTGAGAGTAAAGACAATCTTCTTTAATCATATTTTAAAATTTTTTATTTGTATTCAATGTTTAACAATTTTTATAATAATGTAATATCGATTGAATCTTTTAAACTTTAAACTTTTGTCTTAAATGTTTAACTTATATTTCGATTTTTAGAACATTGCTTAAATTTTTCTAAATAAAGATTAGAAAATTTTAGCAATTTAAAATTTATAAATAAATTCTTAAAAATTGAAATTTTTACCTTGTACTAAAATTTATTATTGATTAATTTTAAGAATTGAAGATAAACGGAATTTTAGCGGGTGTTGTTGTTGTTTAAAAATTAAAATTTTTACTCTCAGTTAATTAATTAGCTGAATTTCTCTTGTGAGTTGAAATTAAATTTATTTAAAAAATTAATGTAAACTAAAAAAAGACAATGATCCTATTTGGCAAACAACGGGTTACATAGTCGATAGCTGATTTTATCAACGTTTAACTGATAGCTGTTTAACTTATAGCTGATTCAGCGGATAATATTAATTATTTATTAAAGATATGTAGTAAAATTAGCTGTTGATGTGTAAAATGACTTATAAGGGCATAATTTAAAAAAAATAGTGTTTTGTTAAATATTTTTATAAGAATTTAGATTTTATGTTTTTAATTTTACACAAATTAAGTTTATAATTTTGATAAAAACATAAAACTAATAATAATAACAACAACACCAACAACAACAATAATTAAAAAAAATTGAGATCAAAATTATACTTTTTAACTCCCAAAAGAAAGATTCTTAAATAGTTTTCTTTGCTTGTTTTTTAACTAAAAACTAAAAAGTAGCCGTATGCCAAAGCCAAGTTGATAAAGGAAAGGATCATAAACATATTAAGGCACAGTCTGTCATTTACAATAAGCTGAAGTGAAATGCTACTTCTTCTGAGCTTTTTAAAAATTAGCTGGTTAAGTTCAATCAGCTAATTCAATCAGTTGGTTACTAAAAACTAAAAACAACTGGTTAATAAAGTCAATCAGTTAAATTTATTCAACCAGCTATTTTTTAACTAATCAGCCAATAACCAAACAGGACCCATGGGATTTGAATTACTGACATTTTAAAAAAATTATTAAACATAATTAGATTGAATTGAATTTGGTGTTTTCTGACCTATAAAATTATAAATAGGGCCCTCCATGGCATAGTTTCTTACCTACAAACCTAATTGGTGTGGACAGGTAAGAATATTGAGGAACTGGTGAATATATTCTAATGAAGGACCATCCCGGCCGTGAATGCTAGCAATGGAGGACAAGGTTCCTCCTTGAACTCACAAATTTAGCCACTTTAACGTTTATTTGACCAGATTGAAAGTGTTTTGAATCACCTAACAACCCTAGACTCAAGAAAGCTCTATTTTTCTTCCACATTTCAACCATCTACCGGTCCCTTTGTCGAATATAGACTTCAACTTAATCAATTTTCATGGTCAATTTGGCATGCGGTACGACCTAGGTTTTCATCTCCCGGCTCGATTAGCCTTTCGGTATATATGTCTAGCTTTCACAATCCAATCGCAGTTGAGAAATTGTTGGATCCCTAGAATAAAATTAGAGTGATGCTGATTTGTTGTAACTGAGGTCGATAGACTGTGAAGAACAGTCAAAGAATTCACTTCGAGTTTGATGTGCCAATAACCCTCATTTCAGGCTAGAGTGAGGCCCGAAAAAACACCTCATAGTTCAACACAAACTGAGGTGCAATACCCGATATTATGCCCAAAACCTCCTAGTATTCATTGGTATCAATACCTGCCTGTGAGTTGTTTTAATATCCTCGTCGAGGATATAGCTAGGGTTTCCTTTCCTCGATTAATAGCTTAATATGTGTACCCGTTTTCTTATGATATAAAAAAAATTATCATGCATTTAATTACAAAAATCGATTAAGGCAAAGGATGGTATTTCACATTAGTCTTGTAATTCTCTATTTCAATAACCTTGTTCCAACTCGTTCTGCACATGAACGATGTCGTTTTATAGTTAAAATTACGTCGTATTGTATACGGAATATAATTGGATCAGAGTTATTAGAACAGAGGATTTTTTCCCGCGAAAGTTATGCACTTCCACCTGTATTAAATGTTCTTAATTATATTTGCTCAAAGCTATTAAATATATTGCCAAACATTTGTTAAACAAGATTTTGAGTTATTAGGGTATAATTTGATGGTTTTAGTAATTAAATTGTGGTGTTTAAGTTATGACATCATCTTGTGATACCATAATATAATTCTCTTATAATGAATAATATATACTAGTTGCATAGTTTACATTACTATAATGTATATGCATATGTGAAGATAATGTAGCTTTTATTTGTTTTCTAGCCTCTTAGTCATTATTGATAACGGGTCAAATTAGTTTAAATATTTTAATTTTTGATTTTAGATTTAAAAATATTTAAAAATATAAATTTTAATATAACTGAATTTAAATGTGTACATTCAGTCTTGTCTTTAAATTGAATTTAATTAGTTTACCATAATTTTCAAACAATAAATTTTATCATACTTAAATTCAAATCAAATCGAGTCAAATTTGTCTCCTCGACATTGGATAGGATAAGACTCGGATTCATTTCCCACCGCTACTCTTGGACTATGTTTTAGTTAATACTATTATCATATTGATTAATTAATGTATTTTGAGCATACTTTAAAACGTAATTGTTGCCCTTTTTTGTTAATAAAAAAGCATTATTATATTTGGAAAGTATTGAAAAATATATAAAAAAGGATATTATAATTATTCTATCTTAGTTCTTTTTTCCAATATCAACGTCTTCTTTTTCTTTTCAATTATCTGTAATTTATAGATAAGGTTATAACCAATTCTAATTTGTATTAACACGTGAGTGAGTAAGACAACGTATTATTGAACCATTCAATTATTATTTTTGTTGTTGTATTAAGTTTTGTCTTTTCTGCTCTCTAACTTGACCTCATCATAAAGAAATTCAGTTTATGTCATGCATGACATGTCTTTTAAGCCCTTGTGCATGTGTTTCTCACACTCCTCTAATTATTCTTTTGTAAGGTAAACACGAAACTACATTTTTCTAGAATGAATAATCCCGAAGACATGTAGGAGGAAGCAGAGGCTGAAAATGTGGCAAGTTGGTAGTAACCATTGAACAGAAAGGGTTAAGCTAGGAAGAGAGACACGAATGGAGGGAGTTGTTGAACGTGGACTTTGGAGTATTCTTCAGAGTGAATTGCGTGTGAAAGTGAAAAATACTAAAGAAAGAAGACGACGGCCATGTGGTTGGGTGAATGGTGATGGTGAAAGGGAAGGTTCATGCACTAGAAGCTCTTGAAAGCGCTATAATGGAGGACAAATAGTGCTTACTGCTTACCCTTTTTGGTTTTAGTGCAAAGAAAGTGATGTTTAAGGGTATCCATATCTACTTATTTTTAGCTAAATAAATTATTTAATAGAAACAATTTGAAATTAAATAATAAATTTTATTTAACTAATATTATTAAGCTCGCATATTTTATTTTTAAATTAAAGTAACAAAGAATATCAAATGACTTAATAGTTTAGGATAAAAAGCTTTAGGGAATTCCAATAAATTTGAGAACTTAATTTTAAAAATGAAAATTTGAAAAAATAAGAAATATTGGAGAGGATTTTGAAATAATATTAATAAACTTGAGAATTTATTGAAAATTTTTAGAGAATCAATATATATATTACTGATAATTAAAATTTTTAAATATTAAAGCCTGAAAAATTTTATCAAATAAGTTATCTAATAAATTTTAAAATCAAACAATTAGTTTTTTATCAACACCACATATTTTTAGTATTAATAAATTTAGAAATAAAAATATCAATTAAATCAATAATTTATAGAATTAATTTTAAAGAATATTAATAAACTTGAAAATTAAAAAAATTAGAAGTGATAATAAAGCCTAGAAAATTAGAGAAATTTGTGAAAGAATATTAATAAACTTGAGAATTTAGAGAGAAATTAGTTTTGGTATTTTTAGAAAGAGCACAAAGCATAGAATAGTAGTAAGCGCGTGGTAACCCCAGGGCGCAGGTGAGTTGGTAAGGGGCTCTCCTGGCTTAAGTGAGGTTGTGGGTTCCAACCCCCCTCATGTATGCAGCCGTTTAAAATTTGGGGTCAGAGCTTTGTCTCCTGCAAGGGACCTACCCGACTCGAGCGGAAATTAGTCTGAGATGTAGACATGACTTAAAGGTGCCGCCCATAATTAAGACCCGCCCAAAACACCTCGCAAGAAACCAAATAAAAAAAGTAGTAAGCATGTGGTTAGTCATTGGTGCCAACTTGCATAATTGCGACAATATTAGTAAGTCCACGAGCGGCTCTCACACCAGCTGTAATACATACCATATTCATGAAAGGACATATTATTGTTTCACAAAAATACCCTTTTCAAAACATGCACATACACCAAATAATGATAATATTCCTTAATTTTAAATTATGCAACTATATATTCGTATAACCTCATTAGTTTAATAAGAGACGGAGGTACATATAAAATGATGAAGTTATTTGGAGGTCAGTGATATATTGATCCTCTCAAAATTTAAAAAAATTAAATATTTGAACCTTTCTATCTTAAATTTATTACTCCGTCACTGAATTTAATAGTCAAAAAGAGCTTGGAAGATGGTGAATACTGTTATATATCACAATTAAGCTATACATGTTACATTTTACTCCTTCAAGGGTTGGTGGGCATTATTCTACTATATTTTAAAGCAACTAGTTGAAAAATAAGATTATTAATCCACAGCTTGCCACTTAATTATGATGTTTGATACGTTCTTTATCTACAAGTTGAGCCTACACATGTTATTCTTAATTAAGCATCGAGTTTAGTATATTTAATCTCCAATTAAAGAGGCAATCATGATGTGTTGATTTCTGAATTGAGCAACTTGCCAATGCTAAGCATAATGACTATAAGAGCCTCGCAATGTTATCTTTTCATCCTAATTGATAAAATTTAAAGTCTACGAAGTTTCATATTGGATTTTTTAAGTAGAAGCGAGATGACAGACTCCACTTATTTATAACTTTAATTTCGGTTGATCTAACTCAAAAGCAAACTTATGTCAAAATACTCCTTCGAAAAACTTTAGTAGTACTATTGGATCAAAATCTAACTAATAAATCAAAGCATGTAGAGCATTTTCTTATTTTTCTGTAAAGAGAATTTTGGTAGGCTAACTGATACAAAAAATCTGCTAATACGAGTGCCTAATGCAAAAAAAATTAATGTTGAGCCTTTGAAACAGTTCAAATTTAATGATAATAAGTTTGATCTGTTTTATCGAGAAGGCCTACTGTTCAAGCTCGTATAATCCTAAAAAATGAATTTAAAATTTAAATATTAAAATTAAATCGTTTTTAATTATTCATTATTCTATTATTTATTGTTTGTAACCAACACTTTGCAGTTAATTGGTTCGTAACAAAAATTTATAATTGAATTTCTTTTTTTTTTGAGAAAATCCAAAGTCCATTAGCTTCTCTTCTTTTTTTTTTTTAGTGACAAATTTTGTACATGTTTTTAAGAAAAGGATTTTTTTTTTGTTACAAAAAAGAGAGACTAAAACTAACGGATAAAAGAAATATCACAGATATCAGTCCATACAATCACAGAGAAGAGGATTTTTTGAGATACACTCCATCCTACTCTTATTAGGCTGCCTCTTTGTTTCAAAAGGTTGATCCCCAATTCTAAAGACCTCCAGTCGCAGGCCTGACCATCGCTGAAGGATTGAATCACAATCTGATCCTGAGCAGCTCCCTAACTGAGCAGCCCCCTCTTTATTAGGCTGCCTCTTTGAATCTTAAGGATGGAGTGTGGGCAATATAAAGTAGCAAGTTGTGTATTACTTTATGAGGTGACACGACCGTTGTGCACGCGATGTGTGAAGTGTAAAGGCTAGTCTTGCATTAGGTTTTGCTTTAATTAAAATAAATCAATTCGTTTACTTAACACTATGGCCTCATTTGGTACACAATCATTCAGCTATTTTTTTTAGCTAATTGGTTGTCTTCAATTATTTAACTCTTTAAACAGTTACGAAAGTGGCTAATTTAAGATAAACAATCAAAAATAAAAATGCTTCTATATAGCAACGTTTTATCAATAAGCCAAAATTTTAACTATTAAAAGTCAATTGTACCCTTTAATTGAGATCCCTAGATACCTACATTTTAAGAACAATGTTTGTTCTTATAATTATTTTATGCAGCTATAGGTTAGAAATAAAATGTTGATCTTAAACGAAAATAAAAATAGAAAGAATTGCACAAATTTTTCATAGATAATGAAACAGTATAGGTGAACATGACTTCTTTAAAATCTAAATTCTTATAAGAATATTCAACGAAATACTAATATATATAATATTCATACACCTCCTCAGACTCCGCTTCACTGCGGAATTTCGGATTGGGTGTGGTGATGATGATGATAACATTTACATTTT
>JANKOD010000005.1:2062594-2075793 GCA_026284645.1 Erythroxylum acuminatum | reverse complement strand
ATTTTTCCGTATAATTCAATCCTTTCATCAACCAATGTTCCAATTAGACATAGAGCATGGAATTAATGTCTACTCTAGTTTGAGTCCAATTATATTAGTTCTCTATCATTAGCTATTGATTCAATTAATGATATTTGTAAACTGTTTACAAAATATCATTCCACCTTAGGCAAGGATTTCCTGAATCAATATTAATCGAGAGCAACAGAACATTTTCCCTAATTACTTTGGGGTGAAGAATCATATCTTGATCATTCAACTATCTCCATATATTTCTTGCTACATCCAATGACTACCGTTTAAACGACCTTTGATAAAATAGGTTACGAGTAGTATCAAAACATATAGCAATTCCCATACAAGATAACTTTGATGACCTCAAGTCAAAGGATCATTTATACAATCATCACAATGAGAATTCTATAGACATACAAGTAATGTTCCAAATAGATTTCTCATATTGGGTCTGTTCAGTGAATTTGTTCTCTAGCAAGCACCCACACGTTTGTTTAAGTATCTCTATACTTTAGCATATGAGATCGACTGCTTTCTTCATAAGGAAAAAAAAATATGTGCTAGTTTTTTTCGTTCTATTAATGTCCAATCTTAATAGAACAATGACTAGAAACATTTGAGGAATAATACATAAATGCAATATGAACCACATAATTATAATTTTATTTGCAATGTACAATTATCCCATGGAATTTATCATATACATCTAAACATGGACAAGATAAAGAATGCCTTTAAATAATTTGTCACTAAACTATAACCAAAGCGATTGGCTATAGGGCATAAACTAACATATGTATGCCAGAAATTCCCTAAAATACTATACTTATATGGCAAAAAAAAAAAAAGAAACGTAAAGCAAGAAAGTGGTAAACAACAACGGGATTAACAGAAGCGTTGCCAGACAAATAACACTAGTTTATATATTGAATATTAAAAATTAATATTAATTTGTAGAAAGGCAATTACATTTTTTTTAAACTAAAATAGGAAGATTCATCGCACATTTTATTCTCACATATTAATTGTCTCCACTGACTAGATATTAAGATTGAAGTTTATAGAAGTTTTACGAGTGAACCTATTAGAAGTGAAAACACCATCTCATCCTATTCCTCACCGAGTGTCAATGTTAAAACTTGACAAATTGACCGGGGGGAGGCCTACGACAAGACAAATATCAAACGACAACCAGCGATAGTGGGCTCTACGAACTCCTTTTTCTCCCAATTTTAACCGACATAAATCTCCTCCGCAGCCGACCAGGCCCATCTCATGCTTTAGTCCACGTCGTCATTCACGTAACACAATCTCACAGCCCAAGTCGTGGCACCCTACTCTACACCTGGCAGCTTTTGAACGGGTTAATCAAAGTTTTGGCCTATGGTGACCGTGACCCTAGCCAGAGCCATCTACAGACGCACACATACCAAACGTGAAGTAAAGGGAAGGACACTTTCAAATTTCAATACTATCCACTATCCCATCAAAACCCAAAGTCTATCTTTATTACCTCACGCACTCTTTCCTTCATCTTCTTTCTCTTAGACCTAGATTTTCTCACGTTTCCTATCCCTTGCATAAGTTTCTCGGGAAAAAAAAAATGGTAAGAGTCAATCCTTTTTTTTTTTTTTTGTTAATCTTCGTCTTACTTGACTGTCTTTGTTTCTAGTCCAACCATTGCGGTGATTGATATCGATTACGCTGTTCATGGGTTTTCTTGTTGAAGGAGATTTTATTTTATCTAAGCTATACTGTTTCCGCGCAAGATGATTGATCAAGTATTGTTTGTTTGTGGTTTTTGCCTGCTTTTCCTAGTATAAATGTTTCTCGTGTTTGAACACTGCAACTTATTTGCCATTGTGCATGGTTTGTTTACTGCGTGCCTGGTGGGGATTTACAATGGGTTCGATGATGTTGCTATTTGTTATTCAGTAACTACATATCGATTTCTTAGTTTTGCGAGTCGTTGTACCTGTTGTTGTGGCTTTTGACCTCTATTTTCGGTTATTGGTTTTTTTTAATGTTACAGAAATGTTCATTTTGAATTAGATGATGATGGCATGTAGATGTAGTGAGGAACATTTATAAGAGGCCATATTTAGTACGGAGTAGATAATCTCAAGTGTAGGATGTAACCAATAGTGGGATCTGCCAAATAGCTGGCTCGATAGTATCAGTAATTTTGCAAATTGCTTTCCAGTTCATGTTGATCTGAATTGGAGAACTGGAAGGGATTCTTTGTATGATTTTGGTAGAGAGAGAGTATTTCATTTGAGTTAGTAGATGAAGAGGTGAACTTGGATTATCTCATGATGCCAGGGTTTAGACATCTTAACGTATCTGTATATGTGTCTGTAATCAAAATTTTGTGATTGTTTGGGTCTAAAAGTTGGAAATTGTGATTGTCTACGAATGTGGCAGGCAAATGCTGCGTCTGGATTGGCTGTGCATGATGACTGCAAGTTGAATTTTTTGGAACTGAAGGCAAAAAGGACCTATCGGTTTATTGTATTCAAAATTGAGGAGAAGCAGAAGCAGGTGGTTGTGGAGAAACTTGGTAAGCCAACTGATAGTTATGATGATTTTGCAGCCAGCCTTCCCGCTAACGAATGCCGTTATGCTGTCTATGACTTTGATTATGTCACGGATGAAAACTGCCAGAAAAGCAGGATTGTTTTCATTGCATGGTAATCTTTTTCTATATCTTCCTGAACATTTTTGGTGTGGGGTTAGTTTTAGAAATTATTTATGCTATTACCTGGCCTCCAATTTTGTATTTTTTTTTTCTTTGTTACTTATATCTATATGGCAATGGATGAAGGTCCCCTGACGTATCCAGAGTGAGAAGCAAGATGATTTATGCAAGCTCAAAGGACAGGTTTAAAAGAGAGTTGGATGGTATTCAGCTAGAGTTGCAAGCCACTGATCCAACAGAAATGGAACTCGACGTTATTAGAAGCCGATCAAATTGAATGTTGGTTGCTCATGCGGTGGAGATCACAAATCATCTGGTCAAGTAAGTGTAATGTCTATATGTTTTGAACTTGGAATTGGATTATTCCAAGTGATGTATTTCTTACGAGAAGCTGTTTTCCCGCTTTGCCTCAACACATGACTAAGCCTACAGATGGACCGACAGCTGCTGATAGTCCAAGCCCATCGACACAATCTAAAAGCCCAATACAAGGAGTATCATCTATGTCTACTATGGACTCTCACTCAGGAGAACACAGCTAGGAAATGTTCTAGACGATAGACATAACAAATTCTGTTGTAACAATATTTGCATTCCATACACGGTAGCTATCAAAAACAATTGTATATAAAGCTTCTATGTACATACCTTCGGGCACAGAATAATCAATACAATATACACAATTTTTCATTCATTTTCATGGTATCAGAGCCTCTCTAGACAAACGTCTAAAATGGCAGACACAACAAACCAGTCATCCTCTACAAATCATCATTCAACACAGCTAACACCACCTCGTGAAACCTCTCTTGATTTTTCGATTCTTGCAAAAACACTTAATTTTAACCTTCCCATCAAACTAGATAGGAAAAAATTTTATTCATTGGCGAGCTCAAGTTTTGGCTGCCATTAGAGCTCTTGAGCTTGACATTTTCATCTCTGCAGATGTTGCTCCTCCTCAGCAGTTCTCCTCAGAATCATCATCAACTGCTGCTCAAATCAATCCAGCTTACCGTGCTTGGAAAAGATCAGATCAACTTCTTCTGTGTTGGCTACTCTCCACAATAGGAGAGGAAGTTATTGGCCAGGTGAATCAGTCCAAAACCTCTCTTGAGGCTTGGCAAATCCTTGAGAAACTTTATGCTCAAACTTCAATGGTAAGAGTTCTACAGCTGAAACAACAGCTTTCAACCATTCAGAAAGGTTCATTAACCATCAGTGAGTATATGCAAAAAATTAAATCAATAGGAGATGCTCTCCTTTTAGCAGGACATGCTGTTACTGAACAGGAACTTATCCTTAGTGCATTAAATGGATTAGGGCATGAATATGACCCTGTGGTTGTACTTCTAACTCACACTATGACTTTATCTACCCTTCAAGAGGCTCAATATTCCTTAATGATGCATGAGACCCGACTGGACCAATTAAATGCAGCTTCTAATAACAACATTTTAGCACCTGCTGCAAATTTTGTTAATTATAACAGTCAGCCTAAAAACAACAATCAAGGCAGACATTCAACTTCTGGCTCTAGAGGCAGAGGAGGTCGTAGCAGAGGAGGAAGATGGTCTGGAAATTCTCGGATTTTCTGCCAGTTATGCCAGAAACCAGGACATGATGCCCTAAAATGCTACAAGCGTTTTGATCAGACATGGCAAGGTACACAGTCTAACTGGAAGTCTTACAACTCTCAGTCTAATTTTCAGGGGAACTCTCAGCCTACACACAATCCACCCCAAACTTTTCTTGCTCATAACCAGCCCTATACTACTTCAGACCGAAGCAACACCCAATGGTTTGTTGACAGTGGTGCAACAAATCATGTTACAGCAGATATTCAAAATCTGTCCATTGGATCAGAATATGGTGGCAAGGAGCAGCTGACAGTAGGAAATGGTAATACCTTACCTATAGCTCACATTGGATCCTCATGCATTCAATTTCATGATCAAACACATACACCTCTTGCTTTAAATCAAATACTACATGTGCCTTCTATAACCAAAAATCTTTTGAGTATTTCAAAACTGACACAAGATAATAAAATTGTTGTTGAATTTTCTGATGATTGTTGTCTTTTTAAGGACAAGGCTACAGGAATGACTCTGCTTCGGGGAGTGCTTCGGAATGGCCTTTACAGCCTTGAAACCTCTCCTCAGCCTACATCTATCACTCAACAAAGACTCCAGTCTAGACCATCCAAAGTTTCTTCTGTTTTTCGTCCTAAAGACTCTACAGCTTTAAGTTCTTACTCTTCTAACACTGTCTTAGATCAGGCTGAAGCAAATGTGGCTCATATCAATGCAAATGTTTGGCATGCAAAGCTAGGACATCCGTCCATCAATGTACTAAAGCTTGTAGCAAAGTCAATGAATCTGCCTATTAATCCAAATACCATTAGCTTCTGTGATTCATGTCAACATGGTAAACTTCATAAATTACCTTTTGCAACTCATAACATAACAGTCCACAAACCACTCGAAATTATATACTCAGACATATGGGGACCTTCACCCTATCTATCATCTGCTGGTCATCGATATTACATAATTTTCATTGATGCTTACTCAAGATTCACTTGGTTTTATCCCCTGAAACTCAAGTCTGAAGCTCTTTCTACTTTTATTAAATTTAAAACTCATATAGAACTTCAACTTGAGCTGAAAATCAAAGCTATTCACACAGACAATGGGGGGGAATATAAAGCTTTTCTACCCTACCTATCTCAACATGGGATTACACCCCGTTTTACCTGCCCTTATACCCATCAACAGAATGGGGTATCCGAAAGAAAACATCGCCACATTACAGAAATGGGCCTCACATTGCTCTCTCATGCTCATATGCCATTAACCTTTTGGCTTGAAGCCTTCTCTACTGCCACCTACCTCATCAATAACTTACCCTCACCTATTCTCCATAATCAATCCCCTTTTGAACGTCTGTATCACAAAGCCCCAAATTACACGCATCTGAAACCTTTTGGCTGCAGCTGTTTTCCCTATCTCCGATACTACTCTACTCATAAATTTGATTTTCATACTTCAAAGTGTGTCTTCCTAGGCTACAGCCCCCATCAGAAAGGATATTTATGTCTTAATGCCAAGGGCCAAATTTTCATTTCTAGACATGTTGAATTTAATGAAGAAGAATTTCCATATCTCACTCTTTTTCCACCCAAACAACCTCCCTCTGTCTCCAAACCTCCTCACTGTCTCCCTCTTTCTACTCTATTTCCTGCTACTGGTTTTCACAGGTCACTTGGCGGCACTCCTATGCAAGCAGTCCAGTCCTCTATGCCTTCCCCAACAGACAATTCTCATCAGGTATGTTCTTCTCCACTTTTATCTACATCTTTGTCAGTTTCTCCTTCTCCTACTTCACCCTCTGTTTCTCCTGATCTACCCACCATTACTCCCATTCCCCTTCCCCCATCTTCCTCCACTCACCCTATGCAAACACGGTCCAAGAGTGGTATCTTCAAACCTAAACTTTACTCTACTGCTCTCACCCATACTTTCCCCTCCTGTTCCTCTCCTGAACCTACCTCTTTTTCCCAAGCTCTCACTAATCCTACCTGGACTTTAGCCATGCAACATGAAATTGATGCCTTGACTCGAAATAAAACTTGGCAGCTAGTTCCCTATGCCTCCCATATGAATGTTCTAGGGACTAAGTGGGTGTTTCGGGTAAAATACAATGCTGATGGTTCTGTGGCTAAGCACAAGGCTCGCCTTGTTGCTAAAGGGTTTAATCAAACCCCTGGGGTTGATTTCACTGAAACTTTTAGTCCAGTGGTCAAGGCTTCTACTATCAAGGTTATTCTCTCCCTTGCTGTCTCTCATCACTGGGATATTCAGCAAATTGATGTGAATAATGCATTTCTAAATGGTTTGTTACAAGAGGAAGTCTATATCAGCCAACCTCCAGGCTTCGAGGATCCTACCAAACCTACCCATGTTTGTCGCTTGCTCAAAGCCCTTTATGGACTCAAACAGGCCCCCAGAGCTTGGTTTCACACCCTCCGACATACTCTCCAACAGTGGGGATTTCTCCCTTCTAAGTCCGACACCTCTTTATTTTACTACAGACAGGGTGACACTCTTGTTCTCTTACTGGTTTATGTTGATGATATTTTGGTTACAGGCAATAATCCACAGGCAATTCAAGCAATAATTGCTAGGTTACATACCAAATTTGCTCTCAAATCTCTTGGTAGTTTGAATTACTTTCTTGGTTTTGAGGTGTACCGAAACTCTACTGGTCTTTATCTGTCACAGCACAAGTATATCAATGACTTACTTGACCGTGCTAATATGTTGTCTTGCAAGCCCTGTTCCACTCCAGTCTCCACTAGCTCCAAACTGTCCTTGCATGATGGCTCTCTTTTTGACAACCCCTCAGTCTACCGCAGCCTTGTCGGTGCTTTGCAGTATCTCTGCCACACAAGACCTGACATCAGTTATATTGTCAACAAGCTCAGTCAGTTCCTCGCAAATCCTCTACAGCCTCACTGGATTGCATTAAAAAGAGTTCTCCGTTACCTGAAAGGGACGTCTCATCTGGGTTTGCATTTCAAACCCTCTTCGACTCCGCTCGCCCTCCATGCTTTCAGTGACTCCGACTGGGCTAGCTCCCTTGATGATCGGAAGTCCACATCCGGTGGTTGTGTCTTCCTGGGGGGGAATCTGGTGTACTGGAACTCCAAAAAGCAGCAGGTTGTGGCCAGATCGAGCACTGAAGCCGAGTATCGGGCTCTCTCCCAACTCTCCACCGAGCTGATCTGGCTTCTCTCCCTCCTATCTGAGCTTGGTTTCTCCATACCTCACACACCAGTCCTATGGTGTGACAACAACGGCGCTCGATCCCTCTCTCAGAATCCGGTGTTTCATTCTCGCACTAAGCACATCGAGGTCGATGTGCACTTCATTAGAGACAAGATCACCGATGGCACCCTCGAAGTCCGATATGTTAGCTCCGCCGACCAGCTCGCTGATCTCCTTACCAAACCCATGTCGGCCGCACGCCTCCACCATCTCATCTCCAAACTCAACCTAGTTCAGAATCCTAGGTTGAGTTTGAGTGGGGATGTTACGAGAAGAACATTTCCCACTTTGCCTATGACTAAGTCTACAGATGGACCAACAGATACTGATAGTCCAAAATGTAAAAGCCCAATAGAAGAAGTATCATCTATGTTTACGATGGACCCTCACTCAGGAGAGCACAGCTAGGAAATGTTCTAGACGAATTCTGTTGTAACAATATCTGCACAGTAGCTGTCAAACAATTGTATATAAAGCATTCATGTACATACCTTCGGGTGTAGAATAATCAATACACATACACAGTCTTTTATACATTTTCAATGTCAACAGTCAGGCCTGTGTTTTACACAGAAATGTTCTGACCCTGACACTTCGGCCCTGATAAAGCCTTAGAGAAGTTTGAAGAATAAGTTAGCACATTATCAAGCTCAAAGTTCAACGATTCTCTCAACAGTAGAGCAGACCAAAAAGAAGCAAACCTCCATAAGTAAGCAACAAGTTCAAGTTGGTTCAAGTTAGATCTTTTTAACAGGGCAGTGTCAAATTTTCCACGATCTCGCTTAGTATTCTCTTCCCTTTTAAGCTAAACCATAAGGGAAGAGGATAACTTTGGTTGAGCTGACATCCTAAGCCCAAGCCCTCCCGGCGGTTAATACTTTGCATGAAGATGTTCTACCGTGTGTTATGCAGGAAGGTTCGCATCAAAAGCAGGCAAGATGCACGCTTAATGACATTAGCAACATAACCAGACCAACCCCACATGTCTTTTGCCTCAATGATTGACTTTATTGTTTGTCACGACTTTGTTCTCAATCTGCATATTTAACAATTAGACACACTTTTTGACCAACTTGAAGTTAAAATCATAAGAATCTTCCCCACATGAACTCATACAACACCTGCAAATAGTTCCATACAAGAATTAGCTGATGAAGATTCTACTTGTACTCCACATAACACTACAGACTTTCTCTGCAAAGAAAAGAGCATCTGTTTCCAATATGTCTTTGCTTCTTAGTCAACAAGAAGGCCATTTGTCTACAAACATAACTTGGATTCTTCAATTACAATGCGAAGATAACACCTTTTTCTCACCTCTTCTGGGCAAATTACACCTTCGCTTTTACACTGAAAAACTCAACTCCACTCCACTCTTGCTGCTTTCTGATATAGAAAACATCCACACAATATGAACATACATAAGGAGACTGAAATAAAACATGAGCTAGCTATATAGCAAATAGAGCAAAATTCCTAGAACCCAAAACTCCTTTAAAGAGGTTGCTGCATTGACAGGACTATCGGACTAGTTACTGTGTGCTTCCCGTCCGACCAAACTATAGAACCACTCCTCATGCTGGATCCTCCAGGTGAGAGCTCCACTGGTCTAACTTCCACTCTAACAAGAAAGTTCAGTTTCTGTCTCAACCTCCTGAACACGAGTGTCTCTGGTTGCACGGTAACTGAAGCTCCTGTAGGTGGTTTAATGGATACTTTGTACACAGAAGTTGGATCCCCCACATTAGTCACACTCCTGATGAAATGTGTGGACATCTTGTGCTTGTCATATTGTTGAAACACAACAGACAATGAAGGGTAATTCAAGTTCCCAGCATGACCAGCTCTTTTTGCTCCACTGCAATCTGCAGTCTTCCTAGTGATTACTTGAATGTTGTTGGTTGTGTAATTTGAGTTGCAGAGGAAATCAACATAATCATATGAAGTTAGGTCATAAATCAAACCAGGGTCCATTGCCTTTTGAGGGTGAACATGGCCAGCACCAAAGTCCAACACGGTAGAAGTATTTCCAGTGGACTCATCAATCATAGTCTCACCGCGGTTATCAACTGTGTATGCAGTTGTCATCAAAGCTGACCTTATTGCTGCAGGACTCCATTCGGGATGTGCCGCCTTTAACAAAGCAGCTAACCCAGAAACATGTGGACAAGCCATGGAAGTACCTGAAAGTATGTTAAATTGAGTTCTACGTTTATCAGACGGAATTCCAGAAGGTCCAACTTTATCTGGCCAAGCAGCAAGTATGTTCAAACCAGGAGCAATAACATCAGGCTTTAAAATATCAGGTGACTCGGGATTAGGCCCTCGGGCAGAGAAAGAAGCCACAACGGGCGCAGGCCTAATACCGAGTTTAGTCCCCTCAAAGACAATAGTAGCAGTAGGAGGTGACTTGGATTTTGTTGCCACAGAAATGTACTTCCTGATCTCATCACCATTAGATGCACCAACAGAAGTAGCAGGCAATACATGGCAATCAGCAACTAAACCCTCACCGTCAAACACGCCGTTAGCCAAGATCATCCCTATCCCTCCAGCTTTCTTCACAACCTCACCTTTAGCTGCCCTTGAATTGATCCCTCTATCACAAAGCACAATGTTTCCTTTCACAAATTTAGGATCTAAAGAACCCTCCAAACACAATGAACTAGAGTAACCATCTCCACCTTGAACAACATTACCAGGATAAACTAAAGGGTACAATTTACCTTGAGACAATCCAGGGCCACTGTAAACACTCACACCAGGAATCACCTTTCCATTTCCTAGCTTCACATTCGCAGGAAAATCTCGATCAAGAGTTCCAGCTCCAACAGTAGTAACCCAAGGAGCAACATTAGTGACTGTAAGACCACCGGGACCACCATTACCAGCAGAAGCAGACACAAAAACACCACGATCTGAGGCACCAAAAGCCCCGATAGCAATAGAGTCCAAGTAAAAAGGAACAACAACTCCACCAACACTAAGCGATATTACATCAACGCCATCAGCAACGGCACTATCAAATGCAGCCAATATGTCTGAATCATAACAACCAGAGTTCCAACACACCTTGTACACAGCAAGTCTAGCTTTTGGTGCCATTCCCGCGGCAACACCACGAGCATAACCAAGTGTTGAGGCTGGGAACACGTACCGACCGGCGGATATCGACGCAGTGTGTGTCCCGTGCCCGTCGGAGTCTCTCGGTGACCGGTACTCCGACGACTCGTTCATTTTCCCGTTTGTAGCCTCATAACCCTTACAGAAATAGCGGGCTCCGATTAGTTTTCTGTTACAAGTAGACGTTGCGTCGAAATCTTTACCACTAACACAAACACCTTTCCACTTAGCTGGGATCGAACCCAAGTCTCTGTCGTGAAAGCTCTCTCTCTCCGGCCAAATTCCGGTGTCAATAACTCCGATGACAAGATCCGACCCAAAGTCGGATTCTTTGAGCAGACCCGCACTGTCAGTGGTTTTCAGGCCAAGGAATTCCGGTGAACGTGTGGTCTGAACCTGACGAACACGTTCTGGTATGACAGCAATGATGTGGGGTAGTGTTTGGAGTTGCAGAGCTTCTAAAGGTGAGAGCTTTACAGAAAAACCATGGAAAACGGTGTCATAAGTGTGGATGACACGGGAATCCGAGCTTGAAGAGGTGTTGCGAGGTGAGATTGAGGCGAGTGAAGACTCATACCAGTGCTTTGGGGTTGGGAAAATGGAGGGTTTTGCATCATACTGAACCTTAACAATGAAAGTCCTAGGCTGGTCATTAATGGAGGAAGACGAAGCAAGAGAAAGTGCAGAGCATAGAAACAACAACAAAAAGATAGCCATTCAAAATGAAGAGAAAATGGGAAGGTGTTGTTAACTGAGCTTTGACACTGAGAGAAGCCTTTTAAAATGAGAAAGTGGAACAGCGAAAGGCTGTGACTACTGAGTAATTCAGTGAATAGTGTATGCAATAACAGTAAGGGAGTAAAGGTTGGATCTTTTTCTACTTTATCTGTACAAAAGTAATGAGAAAGACACACACGGTAATGAGAAGAGTTTGAGCCTGATTGGAATAAGGTCAGGCTGGCTGATAATGGCTGATGTTATGGTGTTTTACAAGGTGGGGTTTGGGTACGGTTGTTAGTTAATGACTTGAAGGAATAGTATTTTTAATGCAGAAGAAGACATTGGATTGTCTGTGTGAGGAGCTCAGCTGAGGAAGAAGAGAGTGGGGCTTAGTACTTTTTAACTTTTCTATGTTAATAATGTGAATTGGGGTGTGAGCAAAGCTTGTCAGCTAGTGAAATGTGATTTTGAATTGAATTTCACTCATCATGATTTTGGGGTTTAGGGTTTGGATTGTGAAAGAGTGAGGAATTTGGCACGTACATCATCAGATTCTCTTGCTTTGCATGTTCAAAATTGAAAGATTGTAAGAAGATTGCAACTTTAAAGCCTTTAGAAGTATTTATCTTTTTTAAGCTATAAAAATTCATAAATTAGTAACTTAAATAGTTAAAAATTAAATTAAAAACTTAAAAAAATTAAAAGCTCACAAATCTTTTTAATTATTTTAAGACTACTAATTTAACTTAAATAGTCAATAATCAATTTTCAATATAAAATAAAATTTTCTCTTAATTTAGTTTTAAAAAGTTTATCAAACAAGGATTTTGATTATGTAAACCATAATTTAGTAGTTTTTAATAATAATTGTTATTATTAATATAAATTACTATTTCACAATTTATGATATTATTAATAATTGATATTTATAATCTTTCCTTAATATCAAATCATAAAAGCAATCGTTTAAATTTTAAATTTTCTCTTTAATTTAATAATCAAGAATAAATTTTCTAAATATAAATTTTAGATGACTTAAATCAAAATTTTTAAATACTAATTTTTTTGCAATTTTTTTTAAATTTTAGATACATCATATTCTATAAAATTGAGAGAAATAAACCTAATTCATATGAAAAAAAATTGCTATAAGTCAAAAAAGATGACTTGAAGACAAGTATGAGAAGAATATCATTTATGAATAAAATGCTTTGGAATCTCCCAAAAAATATGGAGCTTATTCTCTATACCATTACCATGTCTATGTCAGTCACGTGTTAAGACAGTCCACACGTGACATTACCGCATTTTTATATATCATCGTCTCGTCAACATCCGATTCTAAGTCCTGCTAAGATACCATATCTACAAAGATTAGATATGTCAATCTTGGCCTCATTTAGCCGATTTTAGCCCAAGTTAACTAGGCTACGATCAAAAGTGATATGTTTAATTGGGCCATAGGTCAAGGTTAGGCTGAGTGTAGGTTGACCCGGCTCGACTCGTGGCTCAATTATTATTCTAAAAATGAAGTCGTTTTTGACATTTTTAAAAAAAATTATAAGATAGATCAGGTTGGCCCGGCTCTTCCGTGGACTGTCGGGCTACAAGTTGACCTATCTAGGCGTCGTCTAGCCAGGGACGGATCCAGAAATTTTTTTAAGTGGGGCAAAATTTCACTGGAAGCCAAACAAAAATTTCAGTGGGGGCAAAATTTTAGTTGGGGCAAAATTTTGATTTTTTTATGAGTTAAAAATTTAAATTAATAATTTTTTTAATTAAAAGTTTTGGAGTCAGTGGGGGCAAGTGCCCCC
>JANKOD010000005.1:2033604-2051369 GCA_026284645.1 Erythroxylum acuminatum | reverse complement strand
TCCTTCAGCTAACGAGTTTGACCCATGTTAACCCACATTCATCTGAGAGTTAAGATTGCAGTGAGGAGCTGGGTGCCGAGGATCTTCCCTGCGATACTCATGTACCCGACCCTTGATCTTGTTTTTATCGTCAATTTTCTAGGCGAGATCAATGGCTCTACCCAAGTTAGGAGGATCCATAATTCTCAACTCAGCTTATATGTCCAACCTCAATCCATTGATGAATCAACCTAGTGCTATTTCTTTTGTGATGTTATCAAGTGGTGTTGTCAACTCTATAAACTATTGTTAGTATTCTCGGACCTCCCCTTCTTGTTGCAGCTCCATCCATTGTTCATACACCATACCAGTTTGGGTTGGTCGGAACTGCTTGAGGATGAGGAGCTTCATCTCTTCCCACAATTGTATCGGTCGACGTTTATTCTCCCATTGATACCAGAGTAAAGCGTCACCCTCAAATCCGATTATGGCAACTTCTAACTTCTTCTCATTCATACAATGGTGGTGGCTGAAAATCCTTTCCACTTTCAAAATCCACCCATTTGGATTTGTCCCATCAAACATTGGCAATTCTAACATATGAAATCAGAAATCAGGTCTGGACTTGACATTGGATGAGCTATGCATTCCCATTGGAAGGCCATTTGTCCTGGGACTTATCACGTGGGTCTCCTTCTCCTGACTAGACATCGAAGATGAAGCTATTTTGGCAGATTCTTGCATTTTTATCAAATGCTCAAAGCATTGGCTCATCGCTTGCACCTTGTCTTTTAACGTTACAATGTTGCCTTGCATGGCCCCCATTGCTTCCTCCAATATGTCGATCCTTTGGGTCACATTTATGTTGGCCATGACCCTTCCAAGTACTGCTCTGCTACCAACTTGTTAGAAATCTAATATGCTGATTATATTGCTGAAAAATTGATAAGATAATGGGTCAGCTTTCGAAAGGTTGGCTCCCTCCCCACTTACTTCTGTCTAGTAAATTCTCTACTTTACTACTCCTTTCCACTTTCAAAATCCACCTATTCGGATTTGTCCTATCAAACTTTGGCAATTCTAACTTATGAAATCGGAAATTAGGTCTGGAATTGACAGTGGATGAGCCATGCATTCCTGCTGGTTGGCCACCTGTCCTGGAACTTATCACGTGGGTCTCTTGCTCCTGACTAGACATCGAAGATGAGGCTACTTTGGCATATTCTTCTTGCATTTTTATCAAATGCTCAAAGCGTCGGCTCATCGCTTGCACCTCGTCGTTTAACCTTACAATGTTTCTTTGCATGGCCCCCATTGCTTCCTCCAATGTGTCGATCTTCTGGGTCACATTTTTGTTGGTCATGACCCTTCGCAGGTACTGCTCTGATACCAACTTGTTAGAAATCTGATATACTAATTATATTTCCGAAAAATATGCTATTAAAACAACAGTGTCAACAATAGTGTCCTTGCCCATGATAAAGTAAAATTATTATTACCTCCTAATTTGGATATAATGAAACATACTTTTTTTTTTAAATTAATGAATTAAAAGAATTAATTATTTACTAATTAATTGTTTAAAAGTAACAAGTTTATTCAATTTATTATACATTTGAAATTTCTTAAAGGTATATGAGTGAAACATAATCTACAGCGGACTCTCCCAATATAAGGTATATTTCTATAATAATTTTCTATAACAATTCCCCTCATATGCACTGCAGGTTATTATAACAACCACGTTCCCAATTTTACCCTTTATATAATAAGTATAATGAATAGGTGGCCTAAGAGGAACCAGTTAGCTATAGCTGCGAGTGTAAATTCCCATGGAAATCTTAATCCAGTGAAAGGGAAGTAGAAAGTTTATAAAGATCAACAAACTATCGTATATACTCTGCCAAAACTTGCTGCCTGGAATAATAATTTTGTCCGGAGAAGACCAAACAAACGGTCTTCAGTACATTGACGGCTGCTTAATACAAGGACAACAACACTATCTGAAAAAAATCAAAGGAAAGACGTCTGTGACTCTACAGGTATAACTGAATGAGCTCATCGCTAACAACTGATGGAGTAAGTACACCAAGATCAGTAAATAACAAAGTTAGATACTGGGGAGGAGTATAATCCCGAGCTGATGTTTCAACCTCGACCTTTGATGGAATTGGTACACCGAAATCGATCGGGCGCAAGGCAGGACTCATGTCCTTCTGATCCAGGGGATAAAGCCGAGCGAACTGTGATACAACCAATTGATATTAGACAAAAGATAAACAGTCAAGCCCATGCAAGCATTGCAATGATGACTACGAGTACATTTAGCAGTTGACAAACGGAATGATTAGATCTTCCTACATAGACAGATTTGGCAATACCTTGTAACTTTCGGCAGCAACATAAACAGGTTTATTCATGCTGTGAGCCACAAGTGCAATCTGGTAAGTCCCCATCATGTTGATTATACCTCCACTTTCAACTACTCCATCTGCTCCAACTAAAACCATGTCCACCTCATCCATGGCATATGCCACAGCTGAGTCAATGAGGAGTTTCACAGGAACATCAAGCTTGGCCAGTTCGTTGGATAACCTTAGTCCTGTCCTATCTGGTCTTCCCTCTGCAACATACATTATACATATGATTGAAGGCCAAGAGAAACAAAAAATGAAAGAAGATATTAAGTAATTATTGAAGAACGAATCTGTAAATTTTTAGCTCAATTTTGAGCACAGAAGCTATATTCATCTAAATCCTTGTAGCAGAAACAATTACTTAATTAATGAAACAGTCTGATTAAGTTACTATCTCAAGCCAAATTCTAGGCCCTGAAATCTGGATAGTCATAGAAGCTTAATTTAACTAGAAATAAGGATCAACCTCAATGTCCTCAACCAAAGCCTTAGATGATTAAAAGAAAACAGGAAAATGTACTGTACTTGCACAGGCACAAAGCCTCTTGTTAAGTTCAGATGGAACAATGTTCAACACTATATCAAAAACTAATAGATCAAACATTACCAATGACAAGAACTCAGGGTTGGATAACATATTATATGAAGTCCTTCCCCAAACAAACTTCCAAAAGAGGTGAAACATAATGGTTGGAAACAGACCTGTACAGAAAACACGAAAAAGTTTTTTATTCTGTGCAGCTGTCCTCAAAACTTCAAACACAACTCTAGAAAAACCATGCACCAAAATAGTGCAACCATCAAAGATAAAATCTTGGCCAAGCATTGCGATAATCCTGCGTGCCTGAAAAGTGAAAATATAACATACCCTTGACGGCGACATTTTAAATAAGTAGTATGAAATAAGTTTCGGATAAAGTTAGAATCACTCAGAGTACCTTATGAGAAATCTCTCCAAACTTCTCAGCACGTTCAATCAAACGAGATTTAGCAGAATTGAAGTCTTCATACTCTAAAGCTGAAGTTCTGGTCACATAGCGCATGAACAGATCACAGCCGGCTGTCAAAGAGATAGATGTGGTATCCCATGACTGGACAGCAAGCACTGATTAATCATCTTAACACAATTGGATATGACCAACATAAAGAAGAAACAACATAAAACTAAGAAAAACAATTCAATTGAACACACGCACTACCAAGTAAAATGCCCAAGCCAGAGCCATTATCTTTAAATTATCAAAACATTTACCAAATAAATTCCAAGAAAGGACTACTTAAACTTAGGAACATGCTATGAGATATTCACTACACAAAAAACTTAAATTTTGAACCAAAGATTGAGCCTTTTTCATAACCCATCATGACATACACGAACAGGAATCACACATGATGAATCAATTACGAAAAAGCACAAGAAAAGGGTCGGGGGATTTATCAGCCCAAAACACACCTTAAGCGAATCAGAGGCCTTCTTGAGCTCAATTTCAAGTTCCATCATAGTCGTAGCCTGACTATTACGAATCACAGCAGCTAAAGCTCTGATCGCCGCCACAGCCTCAGCCAAATCCGGCTGCTTCCTCCAGTTATTAAACTCATCAATTACGCTAAACGGCTTCCCGGGGACAACCCCGATATCGTCCTCAGGGACCCGATCAACGGCGGCTTGGGCCTGAGCAAGCCAATCGCTGGTGACAACGCCGTAATGGGCAGCGCGAGTTTGGTAGTAAGCGGAAATGTTGGGTTTAGGAATAGGGTTAGGGTTAGGGTTAGGATTAGGGTGAGTATTGGCCATCGAGCTGGAGAGAGAAGAGGAGGAGAGCGAGAGCGTTAGAGTATCGGGGTTGGCCGCAGCGGCGTCGTTTTGCTGCCTGTCGAGAATGAAAGATGCTGATCTCCACCACATGCTTAGAGAGTGAGTGAAAGAGAGTTTTCTGATTTTTGGTAAAAGATCACTTTTTTAGGGTTTCTAATTTGGGGGTTTAGAGGCTGTAATTTCAAATTTCTCCTAAAAGCTTTTAAACTTCTTTCTCTCAACCCAAACCTTTTTCCTTTATAATCAATAATTAGTCAAAGCGATTTTGTTCTTCTTTTTCCTAAATTATTAATTTTTAAAAATTGATAAAGAAATTTTCACTTATTAACTTTTAAAAATTATGTTAATCAAAATTTAATTCAAATAAATAATTTTTTAAATATCTATCAAACAAGTTTAAGAATAAATATTTATTTTAAGTCTTAAATAGAATTCAACTATTATAACCAAATATAAGTCTATTATTATTAGTTTTTTTGTTATTATTCAAATTAGTTAAGATTGAGAATCAAAAGTTATTATCTTATTTTTTGGACATTTTAAAAGAATGTAATTAATATTTTGGAGTTAAAATGTATTAATTATATCTTTAATAAAATTAAAAATCTTTATATTTGAGGTAAAACTTATTATAATTTAAAATATTATATAATTAATATTTGTTTTCTTTATTATCATTAACACGCAGTTGAAATCCTACTGAATCCCAGATTTAAGAAGGTTTGATAATATACTGTCTTAATTTTGAATTAATAACTAGTAGTCTCAATTAAAAAGGGAAATTAACTTAAAAAATTCAACTAGTTTAATATTTACAAATATTAAGAAATTCTAACAATTTTATTATAACAATTTTACACATTGGAAAAGTAACTAGACCATCTTCTTCTACAAATGCTCTGATACAATATGCTTGTCAAAGTCATTACCTTTCTGGAGATTTTGCTTCGAGCGATCATGTTCTTGGGGATGAAGCTTTGCCATCTCAAAACAGGTTCTGCTACTTGTCAGTAATCCAATGGCTTATAAAGCCCTTGTAAATGCTTAAAACACAAGGAAAAGAACATGTGGGGTAGCTGAAATTTGCTAAATTTATACGAAAAACTTGGACTTGGCAGATTTACTTCAGTTGGTTGTCGTTTAATTACTTCATACTCAAAATTCTTATTTTTCCATTAGCAATTTTCATGAACAAAGATATCAGAAGGAACCTTCTTGCTTTATCAATGGCTGTCATGGTGGCTTCTACTGTTAAAAAATGGAGATTTGTCATGAATCCAGTGCTTTTCTTTCTTCAGAAGTGTTGTGTGTACCAATAAATGTGGCCTCGAAACAGATTAACCTTTCAATCACTGGCCAAATTGTACTGTCAAGCTTGGTTTCGTATGGATTAAGGTAGATCGGATCTTTATCACCTGAAGAAGACAGATAAACATTAGTTTGGATAAGTTCCAAGAAGACAGGGTGCTTATGTTGGATAAGAATGTCTTGATAAACACAGAAAACAATTAACAAAACCTTTGCTTGTCCTGAAAAACTTGTACATTCCTATTCTTTTACATGAAAATAAGGAACAGGCGCGTTTTCTGTGAAGTTGACATCGAAAAGTCATTGATTTGTCTGGTGATTATGTTACAGTTGCCAAAAGTCAACGTCCCCACCTAAACGCCATCTTCGCAGCTTCAAGAATCAGGAGGCCAAACACGAACTCTCATTGACACCCACGTAGAGTACATGTATAGAAACATAAATACTAATATTACATGTATCTTTGTATGTACATCTGTCGGTCTGCTCTGTTCCACTCACTTGTTATGATGTTTTGTTTCTCTCTCTTCTGGTGAAATTAAGGAATAAAGTTTGGATCTTTTTTAAGCCAAGCTAAAAAGATTGAATCTTTTTATAAGAAATTAGTGATTGGTTGATTAATTCGATTTATTAATGGTACGTCACAGTAGCGGGCATAAGTGCGAATCATATTAATTGTCAGCTTCCCACGTTGACAAAAGAGCCAAACTTGTCTTTGTCTGTTCCATAGAGAAAAGGATTCAATGGATAAACATATATAGATATATCGAATTCAAACCAATAGGAAAATGGTGGAGCTTTTATTGTTGTGGGGGGAGAAAATGAATAATTGATCGACTTCCAACTTTCTTATGGGGGAAATTTTATGCAGACGTTCGAAAGATTTATCTGATCGTTAACTCCTGATAATTCATTTTAATCTCACGTGCTGTTTATGTTTGATGTGCGCTGTTCCTCGTATCTGTTATGAGTTTTGTTGAGATGGGGCAACCTTTTTATTTGAAGAGCGAGAACTGTACATGATCATGATTGTGATCAAGTGTTGAATCGTTTGATTTTCTGAAAGAACCGCTATTTGGGTAGAATTGCTTTTGCCACCTACCATTCTTCTCGGATTAGTTTTCTACGTGGCAACATTATCTTGCAGAAGGGAAGCCTCTCGATTGTGATATTATTCTGGTTGTTCTTGGTTGATGATCGTCTTTTCAAGGTAACATTTTTGCTTTCTTCAGATTCTTGCATGCCAAAATTCTTTGGAAATTTGTTTTTTTTTTTGGGCTATGGCAGAGGCAGATAGATGTTGGATGTCGATTCCATTAAAAATTGGTTGAAGATTGGTGATGAGAGAAAGAAGCAATCTTTAGATATGCAACTCTAGTGATTATGATGATTTCGAATGATTTAATCTAGCTTTGAGCTCCTAGGGATTTTGGAATTGTCTTTTTGTCTCTCTGCAACTTATCGAGGAGCTTGGGCTGGGTGCTTGTAGGGTGTTCAACCTTCATTTCCTCCTAATTGAGTCGTAGAAGGAAGAAATATGATATTTTGCAGGCTTATGTATTCGTGAGAAATGATGATGGTTCTGCCTTATAAAGGTCCTTCGGAAGTTAGGGTAGTAAGAATTTGGTTGTTTAGATAGCCTTGACAGGTCTCATTTTCAGCAGCAGATTATATGGTTATTTTGGTTTCTTTGAAGATTGATTATGATCGTTCGAGTTGAAACCTTGACTTTGTTTGCTAAGAGCAGGAAATGATTACAGCGTAATGAACGGGGCAGTAAGGAGCTTGTGTAGATGGATTCTCCGGACAAGACATTTTCTGAATTAGTTGGGATATTTAAGTTGTGGGTTCCTTGGCGGACTGAGCCACCCAGTGTTTCAAGGGATTTCTGGATGCCCGATCAGAGTTGTAGGGTATGCTACGAGTGTGATTCCCAGTTTACAGTTTTCAACCGCAGGCATCACTGTCGACTCTGTGGTCGTATTTTCTGTGCCAAGTGTACGGCCAATTCCATTCCTGCTCCATCTAGTAACTCAAGAAAAGCAGAGGATGAGTGGGAGAAGATTCGGGTGTGTAATTACTGTTTCAAGCAATGGCAGCAGGGTATAACTAACTTTGATGATGTAACCCAGGTTCTCAACTTGGATCTTGGCAGTTCTCCATCAGGGGCGAGTTTGACGAGTAGTATCTCTAGTGATACTGCTAAAAGTACTAGTGCCTTTACTCTTGGGTTAAGAGCATACTCAGTTGGAACTTATCAACAAGCTCATTGCTCTTCAGGTCCCAATCTACCTCAAAAATCTGAAATGGAGAAGACACATTTTAAGCAAGGGGAAGTTGCATTGAGTAGAACCAATGACCTTGTTGCCGATGGAGGGTTTCAATCTTCCGATCAATATGGATTCTCAATGAACAGGTCTAGCTAGATGTTCCACCTAAAAAATTTTATTAGCATTTTTGTTCCTGACTAAGTTATTTTCATTAATGCATGTCCACTGGTTCTCATTCTGCAAAGACAAGAAAGCAGATACCCATACATTTCCAAGTATATAAAGAAAGAATAGTATGGATTGTTACGTTTTAAGTTAAAGAATTCCATTGCTTAATCTTGATTTTCTTTTTTGCATCAGGAGTGATGAGGACGATGAGGATGATTACAGGTTATTTCATTCTGATTCTGAGACTAGGAATTTTACTCACGTCGATGACTACTATCATCAAATTGAGCTTGATCACTTGAGCAACGATGGTGGGTTGCAAAAATTCCATCTTGATGGAGAAACTATTGAGTCAAAAAGTTTAAGCAGCCCTTCATTGGACCATAATAGTGGCTCACAGGGTGCATTAGGAGCTTCACCCTCTGGGATAAAGGATGGCCATGATATCAATGACGAATGCGAACCGCCTTCCTCTATGTATCCATGTGAAGATGAAGACATGGAACCTGTGGATTTTGAGAGCAATGGACTGCTCTGGCTCCCACCTGAACCAGAGGATGAAGAGGATGAGAGAGAAGCTGGTTTGTTTGATGATGATGATGATAATGATGATGATTATGAGGGGAATACTGCAGGAGATTGGAGATGTTTACGTGCGTCGAGCAGCTTTGGAAGTGGAGAACTTCGTAGTAGAGATAAATCAGCTGAGGAGCACAAGCAAGTGATGAAGAATGTGGTTGATGGGCATTTTAAAGCTTTGGTAGCACAGCTGTTGCTTGTAGAGAATGTTCCGTTGGGTGATGAAGATGACAAGGATGGCTGGTTGGAGATTGTCGCATCTCTGTCTTGGGAGGCTGCTACACTATTAAAACCAGATATGAGTACGGGAGGCGGAATGGACCCTGGTGGATATGTGAAAGTAAAGTGCATTGCTTCTGGATTCCGCAGTGAGAGGTAATTACTACTATGATTTGTATTCTGATGCATAACATGGTTTGATGTCATGACCATTCTACATTCTTTCTCACCTTTGGGTTTTAACCCCAATCATAACCGGCAGATATGAAGGAAAAGTTATAAAGACCTAAAAAAATTGGTTTCATGTGAAATTTGTAATTTTCTTCTTGATTGCTGGTAACTAAGTGCTGTCCCAATTAGGGTCCTCTAATTTACTAATCTGTAATCCAATCTTGTAAGTTTTGTCAAGAATGCTTAGTAATATTTAACATAAAAGAATAAATATTGTGACCATATGACTTCAACAAAATGTTTCAATCTGGGTTGCATTGGTAAAAATGAAAGTGGATCAGTTACTACAGATGAGAAACAATAGGATATTGACCCTGAAATTGATACAGTCCACAACAAAGAAAACTTTCCCTTTGAACTTGCTAATTGCAGCAGTTGCTTAAAGATAAAAACTCTGACTAAGTACCATGTAAGAAGCACAAATTTTCTTCTCCCACAAGATGCATAGAAGTCTTGAGTTACAAAATTCTTTTTTTTTTAATCACTGAGCTAACTTGCCTGTGGGAAATTCATTCAACCTGAGGTTTTCTTTTGCAAATTGATCATTACTTTAATCTGCTTGTCTTTTTAACTTTCTTCTTGTGTCTCACTAAGCATAGCCCTTTGCTTCCTTGCCTGTCAAGTTGATTATAATTCATTTTCCTCTAGTGTTCTCATCAAAGGAGTTGTTTGTAAGAAGAATGTGGCTCATCGTAGAATGACATCAAAAATTGAGAAACCTCGATTGCTGATCCTCGGAGGTGCCCTTGAGTACCAACGTGTTTCTAACCACTTATCAAGTTTTGATACTCTGTTACAACAGGTTCTAAAACAAAATCACCTTCTGCATCTACTTTCTTTTTCTCTTTTCTTTCCAAAATTCACTACCCATTCATTTATTTTCCTACTTTTTCATTCGAGCTTTATCCATATCTAATTGAAACTTTTTTCCTTTTATCATCCTCATTTCTTTTGGATGTCCAATTCTAGGAAATGGACCATTTAAAGATGACAGTGGCACGGATAGATGCACACCATCCTAATGTCCTCTTAGTAGAGAAATCGGTCTCAAGATTCGCACAGGAATACCTTCTTGCTAAAGACATATCTCTTGTTCTGAATATCAAAAGGCCACTTTTAGAGCGAATAGCCCGCTGCACAGGTGCTCAGATAATTCCTTCAGTTGATCATCTCTCTTCCCCAAAGTTGGGATACTGTGATAAATTTCACGTGGAGAAGTTCTCAGTAGATCTGGATACTGTTCAGCAGGGAGGGAGAAGAACATTGAAGACATTGATGCATTTTGAAGGCTGCCCAAAACCACTGGGGTTTACTGTAACTCCTTGAACGCTATATACTAGCTTAATGATATGCATTACTGGAGTGCACAGATCAATTTGCATTAATTATAATCCTTCTGGGGTGCTAATAGGCTTGCAATGAAGTTGTATTTAACTAATTTATGTTTTCTTTTGTTTCAGATTTTACTTCGAGGTGCTAATGAGTATGAATTGAAGAAAGTGAAACACGTGGTTCAGTATGGAGTTTTTGCCGCGTATCATTTGGCTGTGGAGACATCTTTTCTTGCTGATGAAGGAGCTTCTCTACCAGAACTGCCATTGAGCTCTCCAATCACTGTGGCACTTCCAGATAAGCCATCAAGTATTGAAAGATCCATATCAACTATACCTGGATTCACCATCTTCACAAATGAAAAGCCTCAAGCACTACAAGCTGATGGTGAACCACGAAGATCCAACAGCACTCCAATAACATGTTTGGACTTGAATATCAGCAATTGTTTCAATCTAGTTAATGGCAAACTACCAACTGATGATCCCAGTTCTCAATCCCCAGATCTTGCCTCATCTTTTATTAATTCAACATCTATTATTGATACTGTTCCTTCTGCAATGGATGCTAATGCTGATTCTTACCATAATTATGCTGAGAATAAAGAGGGATATGGAAATTCTTTCATGACAGATATTCCTGCAGTAAACAGCGGTTTGTTTAGTATGAGTGACCATTTTGCTGTTAGTGGCCCTGACTTGGTCAAGGAGGATGGAGAAAATCCCTCACAAAAGGATCCTGATGAGATTCCTGCAACTCAAAAATGTAGTTCGGAGGTACCATCTTCACAGTGGGATGGTAATAATAATTTTGAATCAGTACCATTAAAAGAAGAGTTTCCTCCATCTCCTTCAGATCACCAAAGCATTTTGGTTTCCTTATCTTCACGGTGTGTGTGGAAGGGAACTGTCTGTGAAAGGTCCCACCTCTTTCGAATCAAATACTATGGTAATTTTGACAAACCTTTGGGTCGGTTTTTGCGTGACCATCTATTTGATCAAGTAAGTTTCTCTTTCAGTGACTTATTTGATATACCAAATCTTAGATATATGGGAATTCCAGTTGCAAACTGAAAAAACTTAATTATTTGTCAGAGTTATGCTTGCCCTTCTTGTCATATGCCGTCGGAAGCACATGTTCATTGTTATACTCATCGACAAGGCTCTCTTACTATATCTGTTAAGAAGTTATTGGAAATACTTCTACCAGGTGAAAAAGATGGGAAGATTTGGATGTGGCATAGATGCCTGAAGTGTCCTCGGATCAATGGTTTCCCTCCAGCTACTCGAAGAGTTGTAATGTCTGATGCTGCATGGGGTTTATCTTTCGGGAAGTTCTTGGAGCTGAGTTTTTCTAACCATGCAGCTGCAAGCAGAGTGGCAAGTTGCGGTCATTCTCTGCACAGGGATTGTCTTCGTTTCTATGGGTATTTTCCTCATCTCTGTATCTTATTATGTTGTAAATGCCGATATTCCTTTTCCACTATGTTCTTTTCTTCATGATCATGGTAATCATATTGTCTATATAAGTTCGTAATCCTTACAACTTGAGGAGATTTTCCAGTGAATGTTCTCATGTCAGTTATATTTAGTATATCCACTTGAGAATAATTTTCCTAATCCGATCGTGAAAAGTGGGAAAATAAGAAACTATGCCATTCTGTTTCTGGATGCTTTTCTCTCATGTTCTCCTGCATTTTGGCAGATTTGGCAAAATGGTTGCTTGTTTTCGGTATGCATCTATTAGTGTTCTTTCTGTATACCTTCCACCTCCAAAGCTTGACTTTTACTCTGAGAATCAGGAATGGATACGTAAACAAAGTGATGAGGTACAGTGATGGCCGTTTTGATTCTTTTCTAGCGGTTTATTCTTTTCTATATCTCTGCTTGTTGGTGACTTAGTTGTCTAATTATAACAGGTTGCCAATCGCGCAGAGCTTCTATTTTCAGAAGTACTCAAAGCTCTAAATCAAATTGCAGGCAAAAGATCTGGTGCTTTGCCTATTAATAGTGGCATGAACCATGAAACAAGACGCCAGATTAAAGAACTTGAATTAATGTTAGAAAAGGAAAAAACAGAATTTGAGGTGAGCCATAACTTTTTTCTTTTTTTTTCGGCTAGTCTTAGTTGAGCAGATATTATACACAAGAAAAAGACGAGCTTATGTATACATATGAATTGCAAGTCAGCACTTAGTCCGTCTCCTACTTTCATGTAGAAATATACCTATTCAAAGGGTCCAACACTTAATCTATATAAGTCTTGAATTGTACTGATTCTTGACCACCGTTTTCATGTTCAAAGTTTGCCATTACTGTACTGGACCAATTGTAATTGGACAAGTTTTCATCGGTTTATTCATGTGCTTTGACTATACAAAATTTTAAGCCTAGATTTTCTATTGCTTGACAAGTACTTGTGAATTTAGGGCCTTGTAATGTAATTGATAAGGTTGAGGACAGGAAGAAAGAAAATGTTTCTTTTCTATTCTGCTTTTGATTTAGACAAGTTTAATCATTTGTGATGCTTGTCTAGGAGTCGCTTTGGAAAATATTGAACAGTGAAGCAAATAAACTGCAACCTGTCATAGACATACTTGAGATCAATAGACTAAGGAGGCAGTTGCTTTTCCAGTCTTACATGTGGGACCACAGCCTAATCTATGCTAATAGTATAGACAACAGCAGCATCCAAGATGGTTTAAATAGTCCAAATGCCAGATTTGAGGAAGCCGTTAATACAGAGACACTTGATGAGGATGATGCTTTAGGAAAAGGTTTTATAGGTTCTGACTCTCTTGCTCTAGATCAAAAAGTTCATATTAAACCTGGCAAGCAAGGAGAATTCAATAGCAATACTGATGGATCAGATGCTGCTGATGAAGAAACAGAAATTTTAGATAAATCTGATAGCAAGAAACAAGAGAAAGCTAATTTTGCTGCCATCATATCCTCTGATAATTCTAACACTGTCGAATCCAACAACAAGATTTCTTCGACACTGTCTGACACAGCTATCATGGCAAATTTGTCTGATACCCTTGATGCTGCATGGACTGGTGATAGTCACCCAGGATTAGGAGTATCACAGGATGACACCAATGCGCATTTGGAGGCTGCAGATTCTTCAACCACAGTTGTGGAGCCAGAGAATTTGGAGGACCACGCAGAAGACCAAAAAAGACTCACATCCAGCCACTCCCTTCCATATGTATTATCGCCTAAGGGCCCTGATAATGCAGAAGATTCTAGAAGTTGGTTAAAAATGCCTTTCCTAAACTTCTACCGCTCATTCAACAAGAATTTTCTAACAAACTCTGAGAAGCTTGATACATTGGGTGACTATGATCCAGTCTTTGTTTCGTCCTTCAGGGAATTGGAGCTTGAAGGCAATGCTAGGCTGCTACTACCTGTGGGTATAAATGACACTGTAATTCCTGTGTATGATGATGAACCCACAAGTATTATAGCTTATGCTTTGATGTCTCCAGAGTATCATGGCCAACTGATTGATGATCTGGAGAATATGAAAGACAGCGGGGCTTTCAAGTCCATGAGTTTATTGGATTCAGTCACTTCTCATTCATTCCGTTCTGTTGATGATTTGACAATTGATACTTATAAAAGTTTTGGTCCGGTTGATGAAATCTCGTCTATGTCAGGATCTCGTAGCTCATTGATCACAGACCCACTCTCTTACACAAAATCCCTGCATGTTAAAGTTTCTTTTGGAGATGACAGGCCTAGTGGTGAAGTGAAATATTCTGTGACTTGTTACTATGCAAAGCGATTTGATGCCTTAAGAAGGAAATGCTGCCCATCTGAGCTTGATTTTATAAGGTCTCTTAGTCGTTGCAAAAAATGGGGAGCTCAAGGTGGCAAAAGCAATGTCTTCTTTGCAAAAACCATGGATGATCGGTTTATTATCAAACAAGTGACAAAGACAGAACTGGAATCATTTATAAAATTTGGTCCTGGATACTTCAAGTACCTCTCTGAATCAATTAGCTCTAAAAGTCCAACATGCCTGGCAAAGATCTTGGGAATATATCAGGTGCTAAAGCACTAGAAATTGTTAGATAATCAGTCATTTTAGTTTAGCCTGACAATTAAAATGCTGTTTCTTTACTGTCATTATCATTTACTTTACTCTGCAAGCTCTGACAGATTCTTTCATTGAAGCTATATTGACAAAGACATAAGATTTGTTGCTCATTTTATTTTTCATTGAAACTTTGTTGGCAGGTTACCTCAAAGCATCTAAAAGGTGGGAAAGAAACCAAGATTGATGTTCTGGTAATGGAGAATCTTTTATATGGAAGGAACGTGATCCGACTTTATGATATTAAGGGATCTTCTAGATCACGATACAATCCTGACTCTAGTGGGAGCAACAAAGTTCTGCTAGATCAGAACTTGATTGAATCAATGCCAACTTCTCCAATTTTTGTTGGAAACAAGGCAAAGCGATTACTAGAAAGAGCTGTCTGGAACGATACTTCTTTTCTTGCAGTAAGTGTTTTGCGGCAAGTGCGTTTGCGTGTACTAATATATGTCTCCTTTGCTTATTCCATTTACCATTTATTTTTTCGTTTTTTACTTCTCTGGGATTTTCGGGAGAGCAGGGCAGTGATTTTGGGGTCTTAGGGAGGATTTTAGAGATAGCCAGGATGAGCATGTATTGCAGTTTTCGCTTATGATACTATGTCGGGATGAATTCCAAATTTTATGATCTCTGCTCTCTATTTTATTCTGTTGCACTGATACTAATGCAGTCAATTGATGTAATGGACTACTCCTTACTGGTTGGAGTGGATGAAGAGAATCATGAATTAGTTCTTGGGATCATTGATTTCTTGAGGCAGTACACATGGGACAAGCACCTGGAAACTTGGGTGAAGGCATCAGGAATACTTGGTGGGAATAAGAATTCATCCCCAACTGTTATTTCTCCAAAGCAATATAAGAAAAGGTTCAGGAAAGCTATGACTACCTACTTTTTAATGGTCCCAGATCAGTGGTCTCCTCCATTCACAGTTACAAGTAAATCAGAGTCTGAATTTGGTGAAGAAAACATCTCAGGGGGGACGTTGATTGAATGATTCGCCAATGGCTGTGATTGTACATTCAAATATGCACTTTGGGAAGATCCTCCCATATAAATTCTCTCCTTAATGATTTTTTTTTACTGTTAACTTAATTCTTTTTGGTAGGAAGTATACTTGTATTCTTAGTTTAACAGAAAAATATAATTAACTGTTAGGAGATGCTAGAACAAGGCTATTAAAGCCACAGGAATGCAATGAGAAGGATGATATTGGGTTGCCTCCTCATTTAGCCCTGCCTCCTCATTGAGCCCCTTGTACAAGAATATTTATCCTGTAATGAGAGTTGAGACCTGTACATTTACTGCATCTTTATAGTGCATTTGCCTTTTAATTTAGAAGCAAAAATTGATTGTAATAAGATCTTTTCTTTTGATTTTGAGGTCCTCTCTAATGTGCAGACGCATATTGGCAAACAGATACTGTATGTGCTCTCTTGATATGATACTGTATATTTGTTCAAGTTGAAAGGAACTCCTTCCTTTCCTATTTGATTTTCCAAGAACTTTAGATGAGAAAACAATGGCTGAAGAACCCTAAATGAAACCTGTTGGCATTACCATACTAGTAATCGATATTGCATCCTGATTCTGTGATGCTGAGCTAGGAATTGTTATGTAGCTTGCAGCTTTGTATGACAGGTAATTACGAAACTGCTCCATTTCTCACATTGCGGGTGATGATTTTGCTACTTGATAAATAGAAATCGTATTTGGCTGTTCTATATCAAAATCATCACAAACTGTTGTAGTTATTGCTCCAGCTGCTAAACTTTGACTGATTAACACATTGCAGTACTAGCTAAAAGAGAGCTTTTCCTTTTTCTGCTAAATTAGGCTCAAGATGGGGACTAGAAAAAGGAGAGTTATTGTCTGATGAGTGTTTCAATTCTTTGATTGGAAGACATGTTTGTACTTTGCATATTATAACGGCATTATTACAGATATAAACATATGGTTAACTAGAGCAGTAAGTCATTAATCAGCAGAATCTGTTAAAAGCTGTTCCACTTGGAGTCCCTCTTGCACGGCAATAATATTGTTGTCAGAATTGTCAAATTCAACACCATTAATAATCTGAAGCAATTTCTGGTGAAGCAGATTGATGATATCTTCATCCCTGGAAGAAGTCAACCACAGCCATTTGAATTCTAAACATTTTTACTGGAGACTTGGACATAACAGTTGCTTAAATCTGGGGTGCCATCGAACCTTATAGCATATTTTCCAAACCAGCCTGTTGTCTCTTCCCTTGAAGTTGTAATCTGCCCTTTATTATCAACACATGCCATTCCAACCTGGACACCTGAAACAAAAACCAAAAATTTTATAAAAAATCATATATAAAATGCTATTGGTTATACATGGATAACTTGTTGTTACTATAAATGGGATAGTCATAAAGAGATATTTGGCCATCTTTGCATTGGTGGCAGAAGACAGCCCCAGTGACCACTGTATCTGCATTACCCCTACTAACGGCTGCAGGGAAAATGGAAACAGCTGAGAAGAGAAGCTTGCACCACCACCAATACATCTTTGTGGGGAGCAAAGGTAGAATAAGCAGAGCAAAAAGGATTAGTATATAGCAGAATGCTTATGAACATAGAATAAAAAATAACAATGCTTTAACTCTCAACTGTCTACATTTATTAAGTGTTGAAAAAAAACATGTTTTGTAGCCAACGGATTCCATCACGTGTAGGGACAAGTTGATTTAAGAGGTTGAGAAACGCTTTCATTTCTAGTTTCATCCTTCCACTACCCGCTGAAGCTATCCTGCTTAAACACATAAGCAGTTGTCGCCACGTTGATGATCGTTTCGCCCTGTTTGCTCTCTCTCAACTCTCTCTAACAAAAGAAATTCCAAACTTTTGCACTATTTTCTAAACACCCTTCATCACAAATGCAAGATTCTACCGAAGAGGAAAGAAAATTCAGCTAAATAACAGAAGATTACTTGAATCCCATATGATTTCCTATCCTTTCCAACACTTCTTTCTTTACCCATCAAATGGTACAATTCCCTCCAGAGATTTCAAAAACAGAAATACAATTTAACGTCCCCTCAGCAACCACACAGAACAATAAAATGGAAGACTCGAATTTTAATCAAAAGAAGCCAAAATGCACGCCTTCTACATTGACATAGAGCTTTTCCTCAAATTCTCGACATATTTCATCGTCAACCCAAATGAGCAAACCAATCAAAAACCCCAACTTTTACCAAAATAAAAATAAGCTAAAAACACACCTCATGTTACAAGAACAAGAGTCTGGCGATCCCAAACGAAGAGGGAAGCAGCAACAAAGGCAATGAAGAGCAAAGCCAAGCGCTTTGGT
>JANKOD010000005.1:2011096-2027507 GCA_026284645.1 Erythroxylum acuminatum | reverse complement strand
ATTATATTCCGGTTTGATAGCGGTTCACTACCGGTTGAACCTCTAAACCTTAAACCTTTCCTTCAACCGGTTCGATGCCCGGTCCGGTTTTTAAAACATTGATGCTTACAATGCATTGACAAATAGATTACCTCCAAAAACATTTAGTGAACATGGCAGAAGAATGAGGATTATTGTAAATTACTATTGCCATTATAATGATATATTATGTTCTTTAGTTTTGATACTTTGAATTTGTTATGTAATATTTATGATATTTTAATTTCAACAACCTTTCTATTAACTTTGTAGTTATGAGTAAGATTGCGTATTCGAATCAAATCTTATGTTTAGTGAGAGTTCTTACTCATCATTTTCGTCGTTGAAATATTTACGATATTTTAATGAACACGTTTTATTAGTCTACATGCATAAATGAATTATGTTGATATAATAGAATTTATTTTTTTCACAAAGATATTATTTTTTAACCATTATAATATCTCTCATTAAGTGTTATATTAAGTATAGAACTAATTATGTGATAAATAGAAGGAACTACGTCAATCTTTATTAATTTTCTACTTATTAATAATTTATAATTTAACCGATTTTAATAAAGGATTTTGTTCATGATTCGCATATCATTTTCTATTACTAGAACAAAAGGTTTAATAGTATCATAAGGATCGAATATTGGATATTTTATCTATAATGGTTTACATATTATATTTTTATTAGTCATCCTTGTATTTCATTAAAAGATAATTATAATTTTAATAATTATTATGTATCAAAAATTCAAAATCCTATTAACTTAATAGATATATTCTTCCTAATTAAAGGCACATGTTGATGGGAATGAAAGATAAAAAAATAATTAAAAATTATCTCTTTTTACTCACTAATGATATACTTCTTACTATTTAAAAAATAAATCCCAAATTTTAAAAATTCAAAAGAGAAAATCACAATTTTTGTGATCTTCTTCGGATTGATTATTAAAAAATATTATAAATTCACAAACACACACACACATATATATATATTGAATTGCGAAAGTTCAAAAATATTAGATATTGTGTTTAGGACGATTTAGCTTTTAATTTAAGAATATTTGTATTTTAATTTTGTACGTAAGAAAATCTAATAAATATCCTTAATTATCAAATTATTTAAGCATAAAGTAGCTAATTCTCTTTTAGACTATGCCTAAATTCCTCCAAACGTTATTATACTTTATAAGAAATGATTCACTCTTTTGTCTTTTTTATAGTATTGGAACATGTAATAAACCTAAAATTCTCTAGATCACACGTGAGCATCACTTTAGGAAAAGTTCAATAGATGATCCAAAGATTCATTAGCCACAGTGAAAAACAAGAACATGCATTAGGCAAAGATCAATCAAATATCGGCAAGCCTTTAATGCTTTTATTGATCTTAAGCTCATCCACCACCTTCCACGTTATTAGTCAATAGTTGCTTGAATACGATATGGAATAAGGTGCCAATCTTCAATAACACACCACATTCCTTGCAAATAGGTAAATTCCTGCAACGGACACATGGTTTTAATTTGTGTAATGCAAGTGTTTGGTTCAAATTTCCAAGGGATTGAGAAGATGATTCTGAAAGCATATGATTCCTGGATTACATATCTCTCCCTCAAATTGACACTAAAAATGCCTTTCCTTTACTTAACAAGGAATATCCAAATTTAGAAGGAAGTTAGATAACATTCGAATTAAATGGTTTATAGGTTATTACGAGCACTCTATAGTTTATTCCATGTACTTATTTTTTTAAAAGGGATTGATTGGAACATGTTAAGTTTGATAAATATTAGAATTTTTAATATGGGCAGAGTGTAGAGTCCACTAAGTAACAAGAATTGAGCATAGGTCAATTATTACCAAAATAACTAGAATTAGTTATTTGGATAGTTGACCCTTACCACTTATAAACCCTTTAATATTTTTCATGTTTAATCAATATAAGATATTCTAACACTCCCTCTTAAGTACAATTGGGATTGGACATTCAGTTGTCACTTGAAATAAACGTAGTGATAACCAGACCGGACCGTCGGAACTGGACATCCAAACGGACAACCGGTAAATTAAGAATATGAACCAAACCTGCTCTGATACCATATTAAATTTTTAAATCTGGGCAGAGTATAGAGTCCACTAACAAGAATTGAGCTTGAGTCAGCTATTGTCCAAATAACTAAAACAATTTGAGAAACATATTAAATGCATTCGCAGTGATAATGGCATGAAATTTTGCATGACAAATTTCTACACAGAAAGAGAAATCCTACATGAAACTACATGTGTTGAAAACTTGAAATACCACAACAAAATGGAAAGGCTGAAAGAAAGTATCAGCATATTCTGAATGTTGCAAGAGCTCTGATACCATATTAGAATTTTTAATACGGGCAGAGTGTAGAGTCCACTAAGTAACAAGAATTGAGCTTAGGTCAATTATTACCAAAATAACTATAATTAGTTATTTGGATAGTTGACTCTTACCATTTATAAACCCTTTAATGTTTTCATGTTTAATCAATATGAGATACTCTAACAATAAATAATAATCCAAGTACTTAATAATTTATTTAATATAAGACAAAAATATACATTTCTTTAATAATTTAAAATCTTTAGAAAATTTTATGATTTTAAAATTCTCGAAAAAATTCTTTTTAGTTTTTATTTTTCAAAAAATATCCAAATAATGACGAAGCACATTCATCATGAACATCAAATATTGTTTATATAATAATTTAACTTAACTCTTAAACTCGAGCTGAACTAATTATATTCAATTTAAATTAATGATTTATTATAATTATATTATATTATTAATTTAAATCAGATTTCATTGGTTCGAATCATGTTTAACATATATTTAAAAACTAGTATTTTACAAGTTCAACAACTACCGCCATCACAACTAATAATAATAAGAAGAAGAAGAAGAAGAAGAATAACAACTTTAAAAATTTTCATGATTTTGAAATTCTCGAAATTTTTTAGTTTTTAATTTAAAAAAATATAAATATTGACAAAACACGTACACTATGAACATCAAATATAAATTAAACAAATATTGTTTACATAATAATTTAACTTAACTCTTAAACTCGAACCGAACTAATTATATTCAACTTAATTAAATTAATAATTTATTATAATTACCTATAATTACCTTATATTATTAATTTAAATCAAATTTAATTGGTTCAAACAGTATTTAACATATATTTAAAAACTAGTATTTTACAAATTCTAGGATACCACTAATAATAAAAAGAAGAATAATAATAATACCATGGATGCTTAAAAAAATAGATTTATAGGAACCCATCACTTCATTGTCCTCTATTTCCAATGGTTTTGTAATTCAGGCAGGGCATATACTTCAATATATATTAAAGGTAATGCAAATGTATACTTTAGATATAATGTCTTCTCCTGTAGTCATATTCGTACAACATTATTGCACATTCTCTAGCTAGCCACCTAGTATTTTATTTTTTTGAAAGTATATGCTTTTAATTAAATTACTTTGCATATTAATTTATTCCATTTCGAGGCAGTGGACAAAGGATTCGTATTCTTGAAAATATGATGGGAACCTAAATAATGCTTTGTTTTGCCAGAGAGTTGGATTGGATAAAGATTTTGACTCTTAAGTTTTTGAAAGATACTTGAATGACGTGTAAATAATTGGATTAAATATTATATATCACACCAAAAGAAATAAAGAAAATGTTGGTCTTATGTATATATGTTTTTTCATTGCATTGTTTTACAAGTTAATATATATATTTTTAATTTCCAAAGTGTAATTTCTTTAATAATAAGCTTTCTTAAATTCCTTTTTTGTATTTATTATTATTATTATAGACCATATAAATTCATTTCAAATTGTACTTCAATGAAAGGCTTTTTTGAGAATTTAGTTTCCTAAATCTACCATTTGTTTTCCATCATCTACTACCATTTACATAATGATTAAAAAATTAATCGGTTTGGTTCCACCTTCAACTGTGAACCTTGAACTATTCAATTTTTCGGTTTGATTTTTAAATTTCTGATTTGATTTACTTTAATAACTCTCATTATTATAAGCTGATCAATTTATTAATTAATTGATCAATTTTTGTAAATTGATAAGTTATTAAAAACTAAAATAAATCGATTAATTTTCATTTAACAATATCTCTTTTCAACTTAACTTCAAATTATTCGATAGGTAGGGACAATTTCTTTCTATCATATTTAATTTTATTTAATTTTTAGCTGATTTTGTAACAGTTTAATTCCGATTGAACCTTTTAATTTTTAAACCATTGTCTTATTGGTTTAACTTTTAGTTCGATTTTTAAAACATTTCATTTACGTGATCTTCCCATCTCCTGATTTTAGAAATTCTCCTCCTTCCTTTTTTTAAGAAATTAAAATTTTAAAATCATAAAAATCAATTTCCACTTTAAAGTTATTGATTGGAGTCTGATTAACTTTATAAACTTGTAGGTTGCAACTAATTTTAGTTTTATTGAAATGAAATGACTTGATTGATATAAAGTTGAGTACACAATGTTTTTTTAACACAAAGTTCATAAATTAATGAATCCCTAGCCCCCGGTACCTTAAAAGATACTCCATAACCATTAAACTAAACCCGTGATAACTTAGAGAAGATATATTAAGATAAGATAACATATTAAAATGAAAACATGATTTTAAGAGTAGAAAAAAACAAATTAACCAATAAATTATTATTATTATCTGCTTCCAACTTTCCATTTTGTTGATTGATTCCTAAGCGCTTAGAATCAAAATCTTGCAAAGACTTTGGAAAGAATATATCAAAGAATGTTGATTGGATCTGATTGATTGCAATAGCATGAATTGATGCTCTATGTCTCCCATTTAACCTTAGAAATAAAAGCTTTGGTTTCCATAATCTACAGAATTATATATTATTATTCAGCTATTCACACTATGTAATTTATTAGGGAGACATTTTGCTGGTTCATGTGTACTAGGATTTTAAAACATTATAGTTTATTGAATTAGAATAATCTTTTCTTATTACCAATTAAATTACTATCCCATTAAGACGAATTGGTTGATATCACTTAGGTTATCTCTTTGAAAGATAATTTCTATCTTATTATTTTTTTATTTCAATTTTATTATGTAAGCCTTTGTTTCGTTGGGCTTATACCACTATAATTTTTGTTAGTAGAGTTTTTTTTTTCTGTAGATCTTTTATGAGAAGAACTTTTCTAAAAAGCCGGTTGACAGTTTTGCTGTCATTTAAAAAAGAACTTCATGCTATAGATTGTTTGGCAACATAAAAATAAAAATACTTTTAATTTTAACTATATTTTATTTCATAATAAAATTATTTATGCATATAAATATTATTTAAAGTATATGAAACAATATACAAAGCACAATATATTAATTATTATATAATTTTAAACCATATGAAATATAAATAAAAATATATCTAACCAAATGTTTTATATAGATTATAACATAAGTAAACTAATATCGAAAATAAATATTAAAACATATAAAAAAGTTAAATAATATTATATAAATTTCAAAATAAATATTTAAGTTGAGTAAATAGTTAAATACATAATAAACGAGAAGATGAGTTTGTGGGTATTGTAGGAATTATGTGTAAAACATAAGAACAAAAGGAACTAAAAAAATAGGCTCATTATTTGATATGAAAAATCTACTTGAAAAATTAATTTTTTGAAAAACTCCAAATCTAAGTTTCTTAAAAAGTTATATTTTGACTGCCAAAAAAGTCATATTTATTAAAGAAGTGTTTTTTTATTTTACAGTTAAACACTAATTTAAACCCAAAACATTTTATAGATTAGGTTTTAAATTAATTAACATTAGACTTTTAAATCATTTAAAACTTTAAATTAAATTTGAGCAAATTTGAGTTAAAACTTTAAATTCAAAGCTTAAATTTTAAGTTCAAACTCTAATTATAGCCTAATTAATTTGATCTTGATAAATTTTTGCTCAAGCTTAATATTTCAAAAGTACTTGTTACATTTCTAATGTTGACTTAAACATGGCACCCCTTATGTTATAAGTTACAATTTATACTATGTTTGAATCATTATACACTACAAGAATTATAAAAAGTCTTAAAAATTCATTAGTAGTTCCTTTAAATAAAGATTAAAAATACTAAATAGCATTAAAATAAGGTCATGTCATTATTGTAGACCTAAGGGAATTGGCCTTTTCCAATCCAATCTAGGTTTGTGTAAAGCACAAGAAAAACGCAGCGTTTTGATACTTGTCTTGTTTACCAAGAAGGGCTCTTCAAAAAGTAAATCAGACGCTAGTGAGGAGTGACTATTGCTATTCGTGCCTCCTTCATTCTTCATTGTCTGTGTGTGTAGGTTGAATCGAAGATGTTTCTTACGAGGTAAGCTATGCCATTCATGATCACCACTAGTACTCAAATGGGTAGTCTATCTTTTTGCTCCCCTTTCGCTTAGAATGGAAAAGATTTGATCTTTTGGTTTTCTGACTCCGATTTGTTTTCGCGTGTGTGCCCCCTTTGAAAGGACCGAGTATGATAGAGGAGTGAACACCTTCTCTCCTGAAGGCAGATTGTTTCAGGTTGAATACGCTATTGAAGCCATCAAGGTAACTTGAGTCAGTTTATATACTTTCTATTTGTTAACCGAGTGTAATTTATGGTAATCTTGTGTAAATCGTAATTTCATTTTAATTTGGGGCGGTAAGATAATCAATTATATTGATTGAAAAATCCAGGATTTTCAGATGAATTATAAATCATAATAGGGCTATGTGAAAGGTTTGTATTGTTATTGTGAACTTAAAGATCGATTTGTGCACGCAGAAGTTGACTGATGGTTATGTGTTTGTTAACAAAATCTGCTTTGAATTAATTACAGTTGGGTTCAACTGCCATTGGCTTGAAGACAAAAGAAGGTGTAGTGCTTGCTGTGGAGAAGCGCATCACCTCGCCATTGCTGGTTTGTCCTCTACCAATTGCATCCTCTAGATTTATATGATCTTACTTTTAGTTCTGTTCATATGTTAACACACGTAGAAGCAATTAGCATATGAAATAACTGGAGTTCACAAAGATCATAGCTTTGTTCTCGTAGTAAAAGTTGAGTAGTCAGACCTAGCTTGAGTGACCTTTTCAATTCCCCTGTTCCTGAGTGACTTACGTGATCTTAAACAATTTTTACAATAATAGAAACATAGTTTGTAGATTTGTAACCTCATTAGACTTTATTTATTTATATTTTGAAATTTATGTTCAAGTTTTTATTGAATATTTACAGTCTTTGTGTGATGAGTATTGCATTTCTTTCTTTTGTGCTATGTACTTACCTTCCTTGATAAGTGAGATATGGTTATTGGTCTTGGCTATTGCAACTCATTAGAGGCATTTTTCCTTTGAAATCCTCTCTTAGGAGCCTAGTAGTGTGGAAAAGGTTATGGAAATTGACGAGCATATTGGATGTGCTATGAGTGGATTAATTGCAGATGCCCGAACACTCGTTGAACATGCACGTGTGGAAACTCAAGTAATCCTGTTATTCTAGCTTCTTTCTTGATTTGTACATAAAATTTTAAACTATCCATTATTGAAGTTCTTCCAAATTTCAGAACCACCGTTTCTCGTATGGTGAGCCAATGACTGTGGAGTCCACAACTCAAGCACTTTGTGATCTAGCCCTTCGTTTTGGCGAAGGTGATGAAGAATCAATGGTAATAACTGTTTCCTTCTTATTTTTTGGTTGTGCTTGTCTAGAGTTCATTTCTCAAAACCCTCCCTGTGAAGATATGCATAAAATGTTATTTGCAACCAACTCTTTCCGAGTTTGTCTTTTTCTCCTGATGTGATGAGTAAGATCATAGATGTGCCTTTTCCTTTTCCAGCTAGTTCCTTTTTATTTCATCATTTACTGTGAAAACTGTTTATTAGCTATGTAGCTTCCTGCTTCAACTAGTTCTATTGAAATTCCCTGCTGTATGCCATACAGCAGACATAGGAAAAGCTATTTTATGTCATACTGCTTTGCTGTGCTCCTTGCAAATAAATTCTTTTTGGAATAAAGCTTTGTACTTCTATACGGTGGCATAGCTATTTCTATAATATGAGTTTATCTTTTGTTTCCTGATATTTTCATGTTTTATTACTTTAACAGTCCAGACCATTTGGGGTATCGCTACTCATTGCTGGTCACGATGAAAATGGACCCAGCTTGTAAGTTCTGCATATCATTTTGTTTTAGATCTACCAAAGGCTTCTTTTCCTTTAAATCCCTTGCCAAATAATTAATTATTGAATGCTTGACCTTTTCCACTCTTAGCATCTTCGTAAACCATTATCCCCTATGGAAAGAATTGTTTCCACCAACTTAGGCTTCCATGAATTGATTCTATAGTGAATTTTGGGGAAAAAAAATTAAAATTAGTGCTCACGCATTCCCTTTCTCTATCCCTTTATAGCATGCTAAAATATTTGCTATAATGTTTAAAGGATAACTTGTGTTCTTCAGGTATTACACAGATCCGTCTGGCACATTCTGGCAATGCAATGCAAAGGCTATTGGTTCAGGTTCTGAAGGTGCAGATAGCTCTCTGCAAGAGCAATATAACAAGGTACTACTGCTTCCGGTTTAAATTTTTCTTTCAATCTTGGAGGATTTAATTACAGAATAGTTCCATTTCTAAATAGTCGTTCAACAAATAGGTTTTAATGGGCTGTGACAATAATGGTTGAATTTTACTCAGGACCTTACTCTTCCAGAGGCCGAGACAATTGCACTTTCCATTTTGAAGCAAGTGATGGAAGAAAAGGTAATGTGACAAACTTTATTACGTCCATTAGTTTACTGCATTCTATAACTCATTAGGCTAAGCTTATGATTAGATGTCATTCATCGAACCAATGACAGATTGGTATGTATCATTTTGTTGGTCCGGTTATGTTATTTGTCCGTGTATTGGTTTCAGGTGACTCCTAACAATGTTGACATTGCAAAGGTTGCTCCAACATACCATTTGTATACCCCTTCTGAGGTGGAGGCCGTCATTACTCGCCTATAAGAACACCAAAAAAACAAAGAGCCCCTTGTCTACGAAATTTCCGGCTTGATTTAATGTCTTGTCCATTGTTAGCTGAACTGCAGACTTTTTATTAGTTGAAGAACACTGAGATATGAACCGTTCAATCAACTTTGTTACATTATCAGTTGTGTAATTTTACTTGGTTAAGAATGAACTTCTCTTCAGAGAATCTCATTGTGATCAATTAATAAGCTATCTACCATAAAGATGGTTTTGAACTTCTTTAAGGACCAAATATGAATTAATTTATTTTTGAAAAGACTTGATTATTGTTCAATCTATAGGTCACCATCAAGGCTGGCGTAGTACAATTTGTAGTTGTGGAATTGATATAAATTCCGAATTGATCGAGTTTCAGGTTCTGATGTATCTAAACCCGAATCTGAATTTTTATACTTTTATCCCTTTCCTTGTTCAGCAGGCTTGGACTTTTCAGGCCGACTCGAAACCTTAACACTGAGCAACGTTTCCAAAATGAATTCAACTGTAGAAAATGTTGAAAAAAACTGAAACTGTTTTTTTTTTTTTGAGGGAAAAACTGAAACTGTTGTGCCCCATTTTTATTGAATCAAACTTGAGAACAAGGTGTATTAGCCTGAAGAATAATCTTGAGTAGCCATTGAAACTTTAGAGAAACAACAGGTAAAGGCTAATTGCATGGTACACAAAAGATAAATATTCTTTTGAAGGAACCAATTATGATTGAACAGCTACACTCTCAAGCATGACATATTCAAGGGGTGATTCCATAATTTTTCTAGTCACGATATTCATCCATGAAACTCTTATGGAACTCTGTCAGACGAGAAACTATAGCTGGAATCTTGTCCTCTTGAGGCAGTATAGTGCACCTGAAATGCCATGTTCCAGGAGCCTTTGACAAAGCAACAGAAATACAAGGTATCAGCTAAAGGAACAACTCATCAGATATCTGACAACCCAGCTTTTATAGGTAAGACTATGCTGGTACTACAAAATTCTCAAAGCAACTTGAACCATTGTACTCACCTGGCCAAATCCAGAACCAGGGACAACAACAACTCCTGTGGTGTTGAGGAGACGGCGACAATAGAATGCATCCGGGGCTGTTTTAGCAGCTTCTGCCGCTTTGATTGCCTTCTCAGGTAGGCGAATTTGGGGGAAAAGATACATTGCTCCTTCTGCTTTGTTACATGTCACACCCTCTAAATTGTTAAGCGCTTCTTCCAATGTCTGTCATTAATCATAAAGATGGTTGTCCATATTATGATCTCAAACTCAAGGAATGTAGCCAACATAAGCAATTATGAAAGTGTAGGCACGACATTTGAAAGTGAGTTGATGACATGGAGATCGATAATATGTACTAGAAAGCAAGCTCCATCAGGGTATCGGTACTATCTCGAATGCACTTAAGAGCATAGTATTATCACCTTTGCACGCCTTGCTAGTGATGAAAGAATCCCGTCTTTCTCTGCATTATATGACTCATATGACTCTTCACCGACCTGCCAACGTGCATCATTTGGAATCATTGCAAGGTAAGAAAATAAAGGATTAGTAGGTTTCTGTCTTCATAAATGCCCATGGAAGATAAAAGTTTGCTAAACCTAAGCCTACATTAATTGATGCAAGAACCTGAAATCATGTCAAAGGAAGCTAACATAGGAAGAGAGGTCAACAACAAACCTTGGGCGGGCTCATGACAAGGCTAGCAAGAATTTGACCAGAAATGTTAGAGCAAAGATTTACTGATGCTACTTTATATATTTGCTCCCTTATTTCGGGAGTAAAACCAGTGACTTCCATGTAGCCGCCTCTCTTTCCACACTCTCCATAGTACCCTAATAATATCAAAAAGAAAATGTACAATCAACATCTTGAAATAAAGAAATACCACCACTATACAAAGAAATTATCAACTTGACATCTAACCTTTAGAGACTGACTGAAAAGATACTAGAGATAAATCCTTTTCACCGTAACCCATCGATCGGGAGATCTTCTTAAAGGAGTGAAATTTCTTCTCTGGAACATAAACATTTTGTTGATAAACCTGAATCAACACAAGAAATTCATACAAAGTTATCAGTTATAAAGAAACAATCCAACACAAAGCATAAACTACTTGCCCACCAACCTCATCTGCCAGAAGAACAAGACCTTCTTGCTTGCAGAACTCCACAATCTCCTTCTGGTTGTCCTCACCAAGGACCTAAATCACAGGGAGAAATCAAATTACAATTTATCTACAGTATAGTTTTCTTGGCTATTGCAGAAAACTGAAGTTATATATATACTCAAAACTGCATTCTTAAGGAAAGTTTGTCACCTGCCCTGTTGGATTGCCCGGATTTATCACAACCAAGGCCCTAACTTTGATACCGTTAGTCTTGGCATCTTCCAATTGTTTCTTGAGATCAGAAATTTCCAATCCCCATCCAGTTGCTTCATCAAGGTAGTAAGGAACCTGCAATATAGATCTTCATAATCAAGTCCTAAGGTCAATGTAATTATAAGATAGGCCAGACATTTAACAAGAAATTCTTTATCAGGTGAGATCACTTTTAAGACTATGTTTCAAGAAGAATTTAAAGAAAGAGCCAGTTGGATCATCAATATAGTTCAGGAAAGCTAAAAGAATAACTAACGGTTGCCAACCAGCACAAATTGCTGAATTCTAAGATAGAGAAAGCATACCAGAGAGCCACCATGGAGAGCAATTGATGCTGAGTATAATGGATACTGAGGAATGGGACAAAGTATTCCATCATTTTCTGAACTTATTAGTAACTGCATCATCATGTGGACCTGGTAATAGAGAAAGCACAATCAGTAGGCATGTTTTGAGTATCAATCATGGAACTGTCAATCTATATGATTAGATATACTTACATACATATATATATATATATACATAAATACATACACGTATATATATACATAAATACATACACACACACACACACACATATATATATATATATGTATATCTAATCAAATATAATCATATGTCCCACAGTATTTCCAGAATCAAGTATGGAACAATTGACTTGCCGCTGGACTTGCACCATCTGTCAAGAAAATGTCGTTTGGATCAGCAGGAAAACCATCACGAGCTTCAATTCCAGCAGCAATGGTATCACGTAATCCCTTGATACCCTGTCATGAAAAGGTAAAACCATGACATGCTATCCTTCTAACATACTGAATCTGAAACAAAGACTCCAAAACTGACTTAGGTGGTAACTGATAATCACCTGACTGTGACTGTAAGCACCAGTTGCTCTCCCAGGAATTTGATCAAGAATCTGCCAAGCTCGTTCTATTGCATCAGCACTGCAGAAAGTAATTCAATAATTATATAAGGTATTGTTAAAGGAAAGGGAAAGGGGAGACTTTTGTTTCTTTTATTACTCAGCTCCAGAAAATAGAAGAATAGGTAACAAGATATTGAATGGAAGACTTTCACTCCATTATTAACGTATTCATCTTATATTTCATCTTATATATAGTCTTTTTTCTTTTCATTTACCTGCAGGAAATAGCAACAATAGCAACTAATTGTTTACAGGACAGTGCATGGTCATAATCAACTCCATTATCCAGTCAAAGTGGAAAATGGTAAAGGAAGAATTTCGAAGATAGAAAAAAAAAGATTTAATACCTGAACAAACCCTGTGTTTCACTTTTGTCCAAAATGCTAGGATGGTCGCAGAGTGCAAGCACCTAAGTGAAATATCTATGAATAAGAATTACTTCTACCAAAAACATACTATCAACTAAGAAGTTAAAGAGGACATACCTCACGGAAAAAGGTGATTGGCTGTTGACCAAGTGATTGAGGATTCCCGATATTGCAGTATATTATCTGTCAGATGGATGAAAATAAGCACTCTACATATACAAGTGAAATTTACACATTCTATATATCAATTTCTCTACTTCCTAAGCAGCATGAAGAAACAAAGAACTAAATGTAATAAAGACTTAACAAGGTAAATTATTTGTTTTTCCTTGACCATTGAAATCCCTATTCGATCTAGTCAACAATGGGAAGCTTCCATAAAATGCTCTATACTATCAATTGCAAATCAAATATAACTAACAGAACAAAATAATTAAAGCATAAAGGGAGGACTTCAATTCATAAAAGAATAACCATTTCATTTCACACGCCTTTAGATAACAAGAGGTGAATCGAAAACAAAGAGGAAATACCTCATCAAAGGGAAGAGAACCTGGCTTAGCCTTCAATTCTTCTTGTAACCGCTGTATAATACAGACAAATAACACAACTACATTCAATACACAAGCAGATCAACTTGCAAGTTTCTTACAGAAAATACAGTGTGATCCTAACTGTGAGAGGGATAGACGCCCATAAGAGCTAGTTTGCAAGTTTTATGTGTTACCTGAGCAAGGGTGACAATCTCACCACGCACTGCATATTCACATTTCAAGACCTGGAGAAAGCCACAGGGGAAAAAAAAGAAGAACATAAGTGCAAATGATTGAGAATAAAGCCTTTACTTTTAGAATAATTAGATACTAATCAGTGATCATCAATCTGCAAAAGCAAATCATCACTTAACTCCTCCAGATAGTAGACATTCAAATACACGACACTTTTGCACATTAATAGAAGTTAAAGAAAGGTTCTTTGTTTTTCAGATGCATCCATAGCCCTTCAATTTGCAAGGAAAGTGTCACAAAAGGGCTATTAGACATATACATACAGAGAAAAAGCAAGAACCTGAGCGCACAATCATAAGGAAAAGTTTCCCCTAATAGTATACGAACATCTCTGTGTTATAAAACAAGTGCTTATGTATGCGCCTAAATGGCAGAACCAGAGTGTAGACTTCTATGGAGATATATTATTAAAGTCAAACACAAACCCAGAGATGAATATATAGATTGCAAGAAGAAACAGTAATAACACAAACAAAATCATAAATCCGAACAAAATATGAAGAGACAAGCTAAAACCAAACCAACCCAGAAGCAAACAAGCAGTCAGATCAATAAGAAAAATCAATTAAACAGTGTTCCAATCAGAAAGATACAAACTTTATTGAAAATAAGTAAGTGGGTACCTTGGGATTAATGGTGTCAAGAGACACGGGAGCCATTGGGGAAGAAGACGGAGAAGAAGAAGAAGAACCAAGAACAGAATTTGAAGACAAGAAACGTGACGAAGCGAGAGATGGCAGCAACTTTTGATATTGATGTGATCGGTTTAAGATGTTTTTGACAATCACTAATTTCCGCATCCTTTATAGCCTCTAGACACGCAGCACATAGAAATAGAACAGGTGGTGTTGAGATACGAAGAAAGAGAGACGTGATTGACGTCGTTTTCTAAAATTTTTCACGTCAGAATCAAAAAATAAAACATAAAAGATTTAACAAAACATCGAAAGACTCGACTTCTGACAAGTGGGCTTTTCAGAAGTACCTTTTTTCCCGTTTATGCCTCGCTCATCACTAAGCAGGTTCCTTGGCTCCAACCCACAGTTTTTTACTTTCAACTTCTGTTCATAGGCCAAATCAGGTGACAAAGAGTTCACCTTTTCAGGCTTATTATATTTACTAAGTGTTTTTGTTATGCTAATCTGTATTCCTACTTAATACTAATACTTAATGCTCTTTCAGATAATAATTAGAAAAACAACTTTATTCTTCAGAAAACTTCCCTAAATGAGTACTGAAATTATGAAAGAAAACAACTTTTTTCTTGTACTATGCACAGTTTTGACTTGGAATACCACCAGTTCTCAGAAGTATACATAATTACATACATTAAGATCATATGATCTAAGACTGACAGATTCTCATGTATTATGACTGTTTAATATATCTATCATAACAAGTACAGGACCTTGTCTTCAGAAATCTTGCAGGCGTCATTAGGTAAAACAAAAGTTACTGTAAGAGGAGCTGAACAATCATGAAAAGTCATACATTGGCTGAAGTCAAACTGGAGATGATGACCAAAAAGATCGAGAGTTTTCTCTGGAAAAGTCTAAATGGCTTTGCCCTTTTGTCAAAGAAAACAACTGCGTGGTGTCCCTAATTTTCGCCGGAATCTTCGTCATTTTTGCACCATGTATAAGCCTGATCTTATTGAATTGCTGGAACCTCAAGTCTCGGGGACGAAAGCGGATGAGGTCATTAGATGCAGTGGTTTTGCTCACTCTCACCGCAGTGAAGCTGTTGAGTTTGGCAGCGGTATCTGGCTTTTTTGGCACGACAATTTGAGACTCAGAATCCTGGAGAACAATTTTCAATATATTCATTTAATGGTAGAGTTGTTGGAGCACAGGTTGTTTCTTACAGTTGCATATGCCAGTCCGAATCCCCTGACTCGCAGGAGCTTCTAGCTGAATCTTTGAGAGTTGGAAACCGGCTTTCAGACCCTTAGTTAGTGGCGACTTCAGTTGTATTTTACACGACTCTAAAAAATTAGGAGGTTCCTTGAAGAGAGGAGCCTGCAGATTGTTTCAGAATTGGCTTTTCAATGCTCAAACGCTTGATCTTGGATTTAAAGGGCAGAAGTTTACATAGACACAAGGTGGAGTTCGTGAACGACTAGACCGAGTAGTGGCATTTCTTGAGAGTTTTCCCAACACCACTATATTTCACCTTCCGAGAGTGGGCTCTGATCATTGCCCTTTTCTCATTCGAACTTGCCCATATAGAAACGACGTCAATCAGCGAAGAGATTTCAGTTTCTGTCTCCTTGGTTGTTAGACACGAATTTCCTGCCTGTCCTGCAGAGTGTATGGCATATGCCTGGAGACTTTTTTTTCCAATATGGCTCAGTTTGTGGCCGTAATCTCTCAGTGGAATGTGGAGGAATTTTATATCTTTAAACGGAAAACATATTTGTTGCGACAGTTGGATGGAGTTCAACTACCTTTGGCTATACACTGGACGTCTACTCTTAAACAGGTGGAAGCAGAATTATAAAGGGAATTAGATCTGGTTCTGGCTCAGGAAGAAATTTATTGGCAATAGAAATTGTTGAGTCGTGGCTACTTTATTTGTCTCATATTAGTTTTGAAAAATAATTATTGCAAGTCTCTTGCTTATATTTATCTCTTTGGTTAATGTACCAATACAAAATTAAAGTTTTTTATGATAAATTTGACTCTAGTTAAATTCCTCTTTTGAGGTAAGAGTTGGAGAGTTTATTTTGCATATTTCTTTGTGAGTGTGTTGGTATATTAGAGATTGGGTGAAAGGAAATTTTGCGTGAATGTAAGAAT
>JANKOD010000005.1:1975947-2010996 GCA_026284645.1 Erythroxylum acuminatum | reverse complement strand
CTCAACTTCTCTAACTATTAACACTATCTATTTCTTAACAGCAATAACTAAGAAGACAAACCACAACCTATTTCAAAAGGACCCAAAACGACAAAAACTACCATCATGAATCACAGTAGTGCACAAAACCTAGAAGAAAACAACGGGAAACCGAGAAGAAAATAACGGGAAATAATACTTGAAACAAAATCTTGACTGGTTCAAGCGAAGCAATGATGGTTATCTACAACCTATTTCAAGAGGGCCCAAAACAACAAAAACTACCATCATAAATCACAGCAGTGCACAAAACTGAGAAGAAAACAATAAGAAATAATACTTGATCAAATCCAAAAGCTTCATCAATTGCCGTGCTTACAGAAGCGCACAGTACTGGCGATTTGGCAAACATAATTTCCACATAGAAAGTCAATGGATAGATGCGGTAAGTGTATGAGCTCAGATAGAAAGCATTAGGGTTATTTTAGTGGAAAAGCATGAATGAAAAGAAAGTATTAAATGCTTTATTTAAATCAAATATTTGTGTATTCATTTAAAGAATTGGAAAAGCTTTTCAGAAGCATTAAATGGTTTGTGAAAAGGTTTGACATTTTGCAAGCATTAAATGAATTCAGAAGCATTAAATGCTTTATGAAAAGGAAGCTTTGACATTTTAGGCGGAAATTGAAGAGATAAAGATTGAGTTTTAAGTAATTAAGTAGATTGATACAGCAAGGTCTTTTAAATATAATACATCAGCTCTGTCGGTGTAAGGTAATTAGCAAAAGTCGTACTTACCATAAAAGTAACTTTTTTTTGTACGATTACTAAATTTATATATGACTTGATTTAACCTATAAATTACTTCTTTTTTTGGTTAAAAGAGAAAACGGTTACTAAATTTACGTATAACTTGATTTAACCCACACAACCGATCTTTTTTAAGATAAAAAGCAATGTTTTATGGGAAATGAAAAATTTGGCTAATTCGTGGGAATTCTCATAGTTTCTTTATACATAAAAATAATTTTCAATTTTAAATATTTTTTATAACAAGATAACTCATAATTATTAGTTTTAGACTTGTATTTAGGGGTCGTTTTGTTCTACTTTTAGTTTTCAGTTTTTTGTTTATATTTTTCTTTCAAATAAAAACAAAAAGTTATTTAGTTATTAATATTAATATAATTATACTTTTATCACTAATAATAATTACATTTTAGATAAAACTTAAAGATAAATTATTTTTAATTAATTAAATTTATTTAATCTCTTATATAATATTTATTAAACATTATTAATAAAATTAGGTTATTTTAATAAAATAAATATTTTAAATTTTATTTATAAAATAAATATTTATTTTAAATATATATTAATCATTAAATCAAAATTTATTTGAATATTTATATATTTTAAATTTAATTATATGTAATTTAATTATTAAAATTAAATTAAATTAAATTATTCATAATTTTATTGATAATTAATTTTAATTTATTAAATATATAAATATAATGTTGAATTAAATTATTCATAATTTTATTAAAAATTAAATAATTAAATAATATATATATTATTTTTAAAAATATTTTTATAATTTTTTATTATAAAATATTTTTATTAAATATATAAAAACTATTTTTATAATTTTTAAAAACTAAAAAACTAAAACCAAAAATTAAAACTAAAAACTCAAACCAACATTTTACTGAATTTGAAAATAAACGAGGGAATTATTGAGATGCTATAATCTGTTCCCCTTCCCGCCGCCCATTTGCCTTTCTTTCTTATTCCTTCTCCTAAGTCACGGAGTACTTCGTTGATATCAGCGCGAACAGTGAGGCGGTAGCCACCGTGTCGTATGAGGCCATGGAAGATCTTGGTGTGCCTCTTTCACATGTACTATTTTCGATGTTTTTGGGGTTTGGTATATATATATATGTCGGTGATGTCCAAGTCCAACATGAAGACAACAAACTTCATAGGGGTTCTGTTTCTGGTGAGCTGGTTTTTTTCAAGTTGCAAGCTTTTTTTTCCTTTTTCACTCTTTGTTTTATCCCCTTTTTGGTGCTCGCTATGTTGATCTTTTACTTTGAGGCTGGCCAAGGATCCAGATCTGCCCAGGTTCCCCCTATTCGTATCTCTTCTCTCCATCCCTTCAGGTTCCCTTTATTCTTATCTCTTCTCTACCTAGATCTACCCAGATCTCATCTCGCTTCTTCTTTGATTTGCATAAGTTTGTGCTTAATTTAGCTACTTGTTCCCAACTGTTGTTTATGGGTTGTTGTCTATTTATCTTCTTTTACTGATCATGCGGGGTTGATAACAGAAGCAGATCTAGGGAACGAATAGATTCTTGATACGGGGTTTTGGTTAAATCTTGGATGGGTATCTTCCTCCATTGATTTTCAAGTTGTGGAGACCTTGCACTGCTAGCTTCAGGGGATCATGGGTCTCAAGTTCACAAAAAAGGAAAACAAAAGCCTATGTTGAGTCTAATCTAAGAGTTTATTCCTGATAATAAATTTTTGGGGCGTGATGAAGTGTGAATCTTAGGAGAGTATTTTATTGGGAAGCACTCTTCGTGGGCTTGACTCTTCAGTGACAGTAGGAAGAGGAAGATGAGTAATCAGGTAATTTCCTTTTCATGAACTAGTCTATTTCTTCTTCCTTTGATCTGTTTTGTCGAAAACTGGAAATCTGATATGATATCTCTGGACATGAATTGCTTCCTTATATGTTTACAGGGATTGCAAGATCTTCCCCGAAAGAGAGGATGAGTTTTCCTATGCTGGTATGTGTTTAATTGCTTTCATCCTTCTCCTTTCTTTACTTTGAGAAGATCCCCGCATGATATAACATAGTATGAACTAATTAAATTCCTGTGTTCCTCCCTGTAGAGTGCTTTGTGGCCATTAATGCATCATTAGGAGAGGTTATAGCACCGAATTTGCTAGCTGTTCAAGTTGAGCTCTTGAAGACAAAGCAAGGCCCATATCTACTCAGCAGACTAGATATTGATAGGTATACCACATGGTTTTTGCATTGCAGTATCAGGATTCTTATAAATTTTTTCTCCTATATTAGACTTTTTTAGTAAAGAAACAATCTTGGTGCAACCATTGAACGTCTACTACTTTTTTGTGGATTTACTCATGGTTTTTGTAGGTTCTGATTGGGTAATTCGACTTTATTTCAAGTTCTTTTTCACCTTGTGTTACTGCAACAGGTATACGAACCATCCTGATCAATAGAGGCCAAAGCAAGTGTCAAAAGAATCAGCTTACAGAGAATTTTCTGCTACATTTGGATTCAGTTAATCAATGTCTTTCAGAAATGAGCCCATCCTTAGTAATACTTCCAAGAATGCATCAAATCTAAATGAAGGAAAGAAAATGATGAAACAGATTGGGCATCTCATGGCTTCTCAGAAATATCCTAAACACGCCACGCTTGATTTCACTGGTACAAAAACAAGAAGTTGAAAAACAAAAAGCACCAAGTGGGTTCTGACATCGATTGTGCATCCAAGAAAGAAGAAGCATCAGGTGTATGCCGAAGGCCGTTTCTTTCTGTTGACATGAAAGGCTAGAACCGAGGGAGAGATCGTAGGTCGTCAGAAGCTTCTTGTATGCCAAAGGCCGTTTCTTTCTGTTGACATGAAAGGCTAGAACTGATGGAGAGATGATAGTTCATCAGAAGCTTCAATAAAGAAGTCAAAACTAAGATGAGCAAGGTTTTTGTAGTATTCACTCTTACTTTGTTATACTTCAAAGTGGCACAGAGCTTAAACAATAGAAAATTAGTTGGAGAGATAAACTGAGTAGCACAGAGCTTAAGCCTTTTACTTTGTTTTAATCATATTTGTAGAATCACTAATTCTTGCAGGTCTTGAATATGTTATATAGGATACAACTTGGGAGATGATCACTTTATGCTGCTGTAAGGAACTAATGTGAACTTTTCTTCATATATGATAAACTGGAAAGCTTCCATTTATACATCAAAAACTCAATTGTCTGGGGTTGTGAAATCTGTAGATACATTATGTAATGCATCAACTTTTAACTCTCAAAAACTACCCTACACTAGCACGAAAATATGGTAAACAATGAATGAAAAGAAAACAGAAAAAATATGAAAGAACGGGAGAATTTAAAAGGAAGAGAAAAGTCAGATTCTTGGAGGGTTGGAGGAGCTAGAAGCTGCCATTCTGTTCTTCGATCCTGAGTCATTGAATGGAGGTTTGCGCCTGGGGAGCAGAAAATGTGATATCCAGAGTTAGTCATGGCAAATGGTGGGCAATGGAATGGATGGAAGCTTGAAGAAGGGCTTTGAAAATAAGTCCCAGAAGTTACTTGTTCTGAATGGGATTAGAGTTGCTTGGAGGAATCATTCTGAAACTCGAGTTTAGTTGCTTGTAGCCAGCCTGCAGGTCTCTAACTGATCGTGACGAAGAAGCCATGGTCGGGACCGACAAGGAGGGAAGCGGTCGTGCCATGTTCAGACAGGCAGATAGGAGAATGACAGAAAGCAGAAGAGCCGCAGCTATGGAGTATGTCCTCATTGAATGTGTGCAGGTATGCAAGAGTTTGTTGGTTGAATGATGGAAGCTTGAAGACTGAGCAAGTATGGTAGGTTGGTTGGTTTGAAGATTATATAGGATTGGAACTTGGAAAGAGTTAAGTGTGATTCGTACCAGAGTTTGAATGTTAAGTGTTTAAGGAAAAAAAAAGAGTATTAGTAGCATAAGACAGACAGGACTAGAAGAAGATTGGGATCTGAAGCAGTAGGATCATGTGCTTGCACTTTGTCTTTGACTGATGCATGTTGTTGAGTCAGATTTTTTTCACTTGTCAGTTATTTAAGTTAGCTCTTAATCACGTGACTTAATCACGTGATATTATTATTTTAATTGTCTTGGAAATTGGAATTAGACTAATGTAAGAAATTATTATTATTATTTTATTTTAAATTATAATGAATCATAACTAGATTTAAATATTTAGAACATGGTAAAATAAAATTTATTTAAGGAAAGTAATATTTGACTAAAATTTGTTAGTGGACTTTTTTTATAAGTGATAGAATTAATTTACTTTTATAATATATTTACATTAAATTTGATTTTAATAATTACAATAAAAAGTAAAATATATAGATATTGGATGCCTTTGATATTAAATTTATAATTAAGATTTGTTATGTTCTAATGTTATTAAAATGAATTTAGAAGTTTAAAAGGAAAATATAATGAATTAGAATAATTTTAAAGTTTATTTGTTTATTATTATTGTTATTTTTCGTATAATTATTTGAAAACAGTCTTTTTATTAATTAGAATTAAGACTGCATATTATTGGACTATCTCAGATTCGCGTGTTAGGATTTTTTTTTTGACATTAACAAATTAAAATAGCTTAAGTTGTTCGTGTTACAAATTTTTACTCGGTGTTGTTATTGTTGTTAAATTTAATTAAAAAATACAATTTTTAGTATTTAAATTTATTAATTTGAAAAATCTTAAAGATGATAAAAAAAGAATATTATATCTATACGATCCTGTTAGATACAGACATGAAGTAATACAAAATTGACCACAAATTTTTTTTAAATTGTGAATAAAGAAAATATGATAAAAGGTCAAAGTCTAACTATTATAATTAATGCCCTATTTCTTCTTCTTCCTCTTCCTCTTTGCTCTATTTCTCAATCTCATCTCATCAAATAAGGGGGGAAGTTGAGAAAATTGAGAAACCCTAATTAAAAATCTGTCCTTTCTCGCTTACTCGAATTGGGTTTTCACGAGGTATGTGCCCCTTTTAACAGTCTGGCTTTTGTTTACACAAAAATCAACTGGTTCTTTGTGAAATTCGTTAATTTGTAAGATCTTTCATTATCTTCATCTTTTAGGGATTTTTATGGCGAATTGGGTTGAGTTGTATTTCAATTCTGTAATTCAACATGTTTTTTAGCGTCAATTCGCGGCCGGCGGTGGTTGATCGGCGTCTACTGTTTTTGTGTTCTTCTATTTGTTGTCGTGCTTCAACTTAATGCATCAAGATTAGGGTTTTTTGTGCACTTTGATTTAAGTAATCTTGTTGAAGAATCTGAGTTTGATAAATTTTGTTAATTGATCAAGTTTTTCAGTATTTACGCGTATCATTCGTTGTATTGATTGTTCTGTTCAGTTGTTTGACTGTTTGAATTTTGCTTCTTCTGTGTATCAGTACGTGTTATCTTTTTTTTCGGAGCATCAAACAAGTTAAAGGGTGCAAATAGTGTGATGGCTGAGAAATCGTGCATCAAGCGGCTTCAGAAGGAGTTTAGAGATCTTTGTAAAGTATGTTCTTTTTGCCCTCAATTCACTGCATTACATTTATAGGTTTTAACTTAATATTGTGTAGAAGATTGGCTAGTATGTGACTCTGGCAATTTAGTTATAAATAGATGTAAGTGTAATATTAACCACTGATGGGTGAGATGTACAGGTTATTAGAATTCGTATGTGTATCACATGTATTCATCACTTGATTGTAGGAGCCAGTATCTCATGTTGTTGCCCGTCCTTCACCAAGCAACATACTTGAATGGCGTAAGTTTATCTCTTTTTGCTCCTTTAAGTGTGAATTATGGTATGTAAGGTTTTAAATTAATAACGAAGAGAAGTTTCTATTTGTGGTGTTTGAGTTTGCTGTCATGTGCATATGACATTTGATAGTTCTGGATTTTGGATTCTGGACACACTGGAAATAAAAATATTTATCTAATATAATACTAGCCTGGGATGTTGTCCAAAACATTATTTGATGAAGAATTGAAAGATGAAATAAATTTGATGTAATTTTTTTTAATGGAAAATCGGATAAAGAAGATTGAACCAAGAGTAAGGATGTCACACTTATTCTCTGATGCGCCGCTGACTTCCTCGTGTAATCTTATATTATGGGCTGTAACTGGACACCGTAGTTTAAGTTGTGCCTTGTCAGACTGGTTGAATTTGCATTTTTGAATCATGCATCTTTCTTGTTTTTATTATATTAAACTATGAAATTTGCATGTGGATAAGTGCTAGAGAGGGAAAGGGGCACTATAGTTCAAAGGAGAAACAATCGCTTATGATTTGATAATTAACATGGTTTTAGCAACTTGGAAATGACGTTGAAAGTTTTTCATATTTTAGCATTTATCCTTTATAAGGATGAGCGAGACTTTTTGAATATATTGTTTTTGTTTCTACTTTAGTGGGGGCTTTCTGGTTTCTTATCTAAATGTTTTTATTCAGTTTCTTGATTTTGGTGTTGTTGAATGTTGGTATTGCAGATTATGTGTTGGAGGGAAGTGAAGGAACTCCTTTTGCAGGTTTGTTGACCATTACTTCATGCCTATCTGACATTCATGACTTCTTTTGATTTCTGATTTTGATTTGTATTTTTTATCTTTAATATGTTAAGGTGGATATTACTATGGAAAGATCAAGTTCCCTCCAGAGTATCCTTATAAACCTCCTGGAATCACGTAATTTATAATCTCATCATCGACTTTTTGTCATTATTTTTTCTAAAAATATTTTTTTCGTTTTTACTTTCTTCTTACGTAATGACAATAAAAATCCATTTCCTTTTTTAATTTTTTATGCTTTATAGCATGATCACTCCCAATGGACGATTCATGACGCAAAAGAAAATCTGCTTATCAATGAGTGACTGTAAGTTCCTATACTGCTATATTAAATAAATCAGAAATTTTACTGTATCTTAATGACTAACAGTTTTTTTGCACCTCAACTCCCTAGTTCATCCAGAAAGTTGGAACCCAATGTGGTCTGTATCAAGGTAAAACAGATTTCATTGCTGTTATGTTTCATCATATGATATTTATGTAATATGCTTGTAAATTCTGCCATTAGCTGTTTAAAATTCATGGATAACTTCATAATCTACCCAAATTGTAACTTTTCTCTTGTTTCATGATGCAGCATACTTACGGGCCTTCTATCATTCATGGTAAGTAGATTGTGGATTGTGGATTTTGGATTTTCTTAGTGGTTTCACTTGTTCAGACTACTTGATTCATAATCTTATTTGTCGTGATCTTCCTGCATAAATTGACATATGCCTATTATTTTTAGATTATATTTTTTTTATCAGATTTTTACTTAGATTTCTTATATTAGTACCAGTTTCTTTATCGGATAAGCTCATAAAATAAATGCATGAAGCTTATATTACTTATTTAAGACCTCTTGTTTGTTGAAGTTGTATGATTATTGTTCAGATGGATAACAGTCCTACAACAGGCAGTGTAGACACTACTGTCCCCGAGAAGGAGCTTCTTGCCAAGAATTCTCTTGCCTTCAACTGTAAGAAGTAAGTATTTTTTCTCGTCATTGCAGGATTTGCTGAACTGTTTATCTCTCTCCTTATTCAGGAACCTGAGTGATTTACGTGATCTTGTACTTCAACCTCTCTGTACATTTATTTCAAAGGCTGCATCAATGCAATTGCTGCATGCGACTCCTCTCTTTCGATTATTTCTTTTACTTTTGTCATTATGCTATATAGAATCTAGAACCCATGTCATTGTGCAGTGAATTGATTTCTTCTCTTCATGCATCTCTATTTCGCATAGAGCCCTTTTGCTTGAAAGTTGAAGTCTATAAATCTCAATTAGTCTTGATGCATTGTCCAAATAGTTTCTTCACCTTTTTCCTGCTATTAAGCATTTTTAACATATGCTTTTCCTTTCCTGAAACATCCTGTTGAAGGTCTAACTTTCCATTTGATGTTTGTTTCCCCTTATGACAGCCCAACATTTAGGAAATTGTTTCCAGAGTATGTGGAGAAGTATAATCAGCAGCAGAATTCTGGGCAGCTTGTTTCTGAGCAGGTATCTCCAAATGTTCCACAAGAAGATCAATCAAGACCCAAGTTGGAAAACCAGCCTTTAATAGAAAACAGAAAAAGAATAGATACCCCTAAGGACCTTGAAAGAAACGGAAAACAGCCATTCTCAACCTGGATGCTGCTATTACTGTTCTCGATCTTTGGCATCGTCATGGCTTTGCCACTACTCCAACTTTGATGTGTAGGATGAGGAATGGAGACATTAGCAAAGCTTTGGCTAGAGGAGAAACTTCTTTCCAAATGGTTCTTAGGTTTCTGTTCTACTTAAACAGGCCTTGTATAGACGTTGATGCCCAGATTTCTGGGTCTGGTGGCTAATTTTTATGTTACCTATTGCAGTTTGTTAGCCAATGTTTTGAAGCTCCAAATTGTGATGTTTGTCTGAATTTAGTTGGAAGTGTGAATTTTCTTGAGTTACCATCTTCTCTTTAAACCCTCACAAACCTTTTCTTCTCTTGATTTCTCTTTCAAGAAGGCACGGATCCTGGCATCCACCGGGTCAAAAAAATTGGCAGGTCCGAGCCCGAGTTTATTCAAACTTTCGAGTATGTTTGTTGAACTGAGTTTGGGCTTTTCGACCCAAAGTTGTATAAAAGGGGTTGTATATATAGGGATGTTTCGGATTGGGCTTGGGTCAGGCACCTGTATCTCTGAAGTCCCAGTTCAAGTTCGAATTTTTTCGGATTTGGCCTGACTTCAAAATCGAGCTGATTCAGGCCAGGCCAGGTTAAGATCTTTTTTCCATCCCTAAGCCTGACACAGCCGGCTGTATGAACTATAGTACCAGGTTAAGCAAAGCAGCAAACCATGAAATGAAGGTCAAATCTCATCAGAAGTCAAAAGTATGAACTTGGTGTGTTCCAATCCTAAGATACCTGTCCTCAGTTCATGTCTGGTTGAATAAAAGAAAGCAAGCAAGCCTCAAATCACTCCTGAACACCCGGCAGTTTAGGTGCATTTTTGTATATGCTTCAATCCCAACGACAGTTGATAAGCTTTCATAATTAATCATCATTGTTTTGTTTAATTCTTCATGTCTGACAGTAACTAGTGGTTGCTACCAATCATTGTTGTTTAAAGTTTAAGAGTCGTTTCTTGCTTTTATTCAATGATGAAACATCATAGCAGGTTCTGCCTTTTCCTTTTTGCCACTTGGAGAAGCATACTCTGCGTAATTTAACAAGTTACGGATTCTACTTTTAACTCCATCTGCATAAGCTCTGCACTCCACTTCATTCCTTGTCTTTCCAGTTCTTCATTCTCATCTTCTAGCCAGAAAATTTCTGATAGTCATCAGTGTCTCTTCAGCTATTCTGTTCTGATGTATAAACTCAAGGTTTCAGGTTCAGTCAATTTTCAGGAAGAAAAAATGGAGTCTCCAGTGTACCCGAACCATGAGACAAGGGACTATGGTGCGTATGAATTGGATCTTCAGCTGGATTTCACACAGGTAAAAAAACCTGTCAGCTTCAGTTTCACTTCCACTTTGTTGAACTCTTACTTCTGAAAATTGACAACTGAGCTGAGGCTTTTAAGTTCTTCTCAATCATATCTTTGTTAATACATTCATCAGTTCTTGGAAGAAGCAAGACTACATGCAAGGGAAAGAAACATCCTGACTTTATCACCAGTTCCCATTGAAGTCGGAGGTAGAAGAATGAAGGAAGACAAAAAGAGCAAGGTTTCATGGAAGAGCTCACTTTTCAAATGGTGGAAAGCTGACAAAAAGTGTAAGCAAACTGGATCAGAGCCTGCAACGATTAGCCCCAAAACGAAGCTTCAAAGACAAGGTCATGTTTCCGGTCCAATATGTGGGAGTGTTAGAGCTCATTCAAGGCAATTCCAGCCATCATCAGGACCACTAACTAGCCTCCTTAGCCCATTGAAGGTGAAGAAGTCAGAGAATGAGATACCTTATATTTGTCTCGACGATGTTAACAATGATGCAGAGGTTACTGTCTATGGACCCATCTACTCAGTGACTTGAGCACGGATTGCAGATTACTCTGCAGTTATGAATTATTGCAGTAATTCCAGACGATGCAACCGTAACTGCGGGTAATACAGGCATGAAGTTTAAGGCCTAAACTAAATCTCCAATGTAATTTCATGTTCCTGGCCACAAAGTATCCAGTCTGAATAGTTCTTTTGAATTGGCAACGAATCTCTGCAATATCATCTGAGACCAGCTGTGACTTCTGAAGTGAAAACAGTTGTATTAGTTGGGGAAAAGAGTTCAAAAAGAACATTTTTAGCCATGTTCATTTCTGTTGTTAACTGAAGACATTCCTCATTTTGTCCCACCTAAAGAACCATTTGTTTGTTATGTTCTTCAATCCAACTAATCAACATGAACCGGAAGGATCTTAAATAACATGATCAATATGGATTTCCAGGGACTTCTTCACAATTTTACAAAGTATTCTTACTTTCAAAAAGTTGAACACTAGACTGCCTGCATACTCAGAAGTTAAAGACATAGTCATAGAATCAAACTTTCATGTTATTTTACCAGTTAGATCGATTCGAACTTACGAAAGGAACAGGAAGAAAGAACGACCTAAATGAAGAAACCCTTACAAAAGAAACCCGCACTCATTCATAATCTTTAATGATTACACCTTCTTAAGGAAGATAATGGATTCTGTGCTGTACAATATGCTAATCTATCTAGTATTGAATGCCCCTCTTCCCTAAAAAGAAAAAAGAAAGGGAAGAAAAGATCATGCCAATGAGGTTTCTCTGTTAAGGTACATAGTCAATTAGCTACATAAGAGTATTCAAAAACATGATATCAACAGCAAAATAAAAGAACAGCAAGTAAAGGAAGCAGAGAGGATTCTTTTAAATTCACGGAAAAGCTATCGATTCTCTAGTCTCAACACGAACCGATCTTCTCCTCGTTAAACATCAAGAGAACTGCTTGGAAGAACCCCTTTTCCTTCAACCAAAAGCCTTGGCATTGGCACAGGTGATTTGTTTTCCTCCTCCTCAAAGCTATCACTCATTTGCATAGCATCTTCCATGACCAATATTACTTCAGGCATAGGTCCAACTTCAGATGAAGAATAAGAAGATGATGCTGATAATGACGACGAGGACGGTAGTGATGATGAAACTGATTGAGTAGAAGTTCCTTGCTCCAAGTCACTGCCACTGCCCCTGCCACATACCAAAGCGCCTACTTGAGTCCGATCAGCCCGGAACAGCACAGTTGTTGAAAAACTTGGAGGTTCCACTGAAAACTGAGAATCAGAAATTTCCTCTGAAGATTGATTGTTCTCTTCCAAATCATTGCTGTTGTAGAATCCTGGGATTGGACTTAGAGGTGCCACTGAGTTTCTACAGAGAGGACAAGTAGAGTTGGAAAGGAACCACATGTCAATGCAATCAATATGGAAACCATGGTTGCATTGAGGCAGCAACCGAGCTTTTTCACCTTGTTCAATTTCAGATAAACAAATTGCACAATCTAAACCACCCTTGAACTCTTCTGATCCAAGAATCACCATTGGTAATGATCTGAGGACAGAGGGGTCCAGTGCATTGTGCAGAGAGTCATCAACGGGGGTGAAGGTAAAACGCAAGCGACGTAAGCCCCTCCGTTGAGGTGGCGAAAGAGGAGGTTCTTCAGTGCGCCACAAGAACCATTTTGCATATAAATGAAGGAAGAGAACGAAAATCACCACCAAGAATAGAATTATTATGGCCATTACCATGATCTTGCCTGTGGTTTCTATTACCGCTGAGTCATTTAAACCAACCATTGTTCTTGCTTCTGCCAAATTTCACACAGATATAACTCAATTGATGTGTGTTTGGTAAGCTAAAAAATGAGCAATACCCAGGCGAGAAAATGAAAGGAATAAGGTGACAACTCTTGTTTTGATTATGGATTACATATGATTCAAGGGTATATATGAACAGAAGAAGTGATAGCAATTAAGAGTAAGACCATGTGTGGAGAAATGTCGGGAGGACCATTGAATCAACTCTGAAGACCAGAGACTTGGACCTTGCCATTTGTCAGGATATATGAGTTGGAAGGAAGAAGAAATATGATGATACTTTGGTCTATACTTAAAAAAATTCGAAGGCATTTCTTTGAACTAAACCTGGAAGGTTTAAAGCAATTTAAAACTGATATGACTTTTCAAGAACACAATCAAAGGTTGTCTGTTTCTTTATTTCCGTTCTTGTCTTCTTAGCTTTGACTCTAGATGCAGCCTCCATTCATTTGACAATGGAAGTTGGTTGAAGGTATGTTCTTTATTCTGCATTTTATTTTGTTATTGTTTAATTGACTCAAATAACTCATAGTTTACTTTAAAACTGTCCTTTTTGCAGTGCAAGTTAATGACTAATATCCTTCCTGGCATGCTTCAGCCTCCAAGAGAAAGATTCAACTTTCATTGAACTGAAGGGTAAAGATTGCATTTTTTTTAACCAAAAGTTTCAATTTTTTTATCAAAGATTCCTTGATTCGAACAGAAGCAGGAGATCATCAAGTTTTTATCATATGTTTGAAAGAATCTCGAGGAGAACTACCTTCTAATTGATTCAAATGATTGTCTTAACAAGTTGGGAATGTTTCAGTGTGGCAAATCAAGGACTTCTGTTCCTTTCTTTACTAACTTTGGCAATAAATATTGTTTTTTCACTATCAGCTGCTGTCAAGTTTGCATAAAGCTATCCCATGGGTTATCTTTAAAGACTCTTGGCAGTCTTAATTAAATTATCATCAGGTAGGATGATGGTGGCCTCTCTGGAAGCTTTAAACTTGTTAATAATTTCAATAGTTAACAATACTACAGATTTTCACATGGCAGATCATCTCCTGAGAGGAAAACTTCAAACTTTTAAAGGACCTTCAAGTAGATTATTCCCGAACCGGGGAATGGTTCTGGAGGAAGTCAAGACCATTCTGAGTCAGATCGTCAGCATCATAAGAGCACCTTGGTCTGAACCATAAGCATTAAGAATAAATGCAAAGATTGCAAATGCCTGTTCAGAAGGGAATTGATGTTCATGGAAGCCTGCTTGGTCTGAGCAAGTTGTTGGATATTCAAACTGTCGTATGAGGAATTATGTATGTTATTTCCTTGTAACTATGGCTATGTAGCAAACAATCTAGGAGCTTATGTCAGAAGCTTTTAAATTTCATTGTTAATCTATTTACATGAAACCATGTCATTCTCCCCAATATTTATAATAATAATAAGATACTGGTTTTCTGCAACTACTAATCAAATTCATATTAGTTGTCTAATTAAAGTCCAATATCCTCTTCAATCCCACAAGCAGATTCCTTTGTTCATTTTCTGTAAACACTCCAATCCATTGTTTAATCTCTATTGAAGCGCTAGAAAGGTCCTTTTTGAATCATTTCGTCAAATGGCTTAGAGAAGGAAAACATTTATCACCACTTCTTGGCTGCTCTGAGTTCCCATTTCATCGAACTGATAAAAAAATGATTCTTAGAATTTTCATTGGCACCTTAAACCTAAAGAGGTGCACATAATCATTCACTACATCTATTACCCTATTTCAGTAACATGATTGAGAATTCAAGATCTCCAACCATGCTGTGACTTTTAAGCTAGACTACCTTTGACAGAAATCAAATTAGGTCCTTGGAACAAGGCCAAGGAAGAAGATTCCTACTTACCAAACATCAAAGAATGGTACTTCCCCTTCCTATGGCTTCAAAGGTAACAGAGACCCTCCCAAAATGCTGACGTGAGCTCAAAGTCAAGAGGGTTCTCCTTCAACTTTCCAATGTATCGACACAAAGTAGTCAAAACAGACAAGAAGTCATACAAACGACGATAAGTTGATGGTGAAGGTGAAGGTGAAGGTGGAAGTGTTGTAACCTTAGCCCTGCAAAGCGGACAACTTTTCCGAAGCTGGAGCCAAATCTCGATGCAAGACAAATGGAAACCATGTTTACATGTTGGAAGAATCATGACTTGTTCATCATGACAGATCTTGCTCAAGCAAACAACACATTCAAACTCAGAATCATCCTCGTTCCTAATATTCCCCTTCTTGTCTTGTTGGCGAAGTCCTGATTGTATTGGCCGTAGGAACCAAAAGTGGAACAAGCAGGCAACAACCATGGAAATTATCAATATGGGCAGCATTTTTCTGTTGAAAGACGCGAACTTTTTCTGCTCAAGTCAAGCACAGTACTCTGATTACCTATACGTTATGAAGAAGTTAAGGAACCGACTGATGCAAAGAAAGCTGAGAGAGGATTTGATTGGAAATCAATAAGTATGCATACCTCGAGTAAGAAACCAACTTGCTATTTTCTGATTCTGTTTGTTATAGAATTGTTTTGTCAGAGACAGAGCCAAATTGTTAACTTATAAGCAACCAATGAAAAGGAAAGAATCAGCAGACGATATTGAATATGTCATCAGAAGAAGGCAACCTAAGCGAGTAAATTGACTCTTAAACACCACCGTTTCGTTATTTTTCACGTTTAAAAATTGAGAAGAGTTCGGTTAGGTTGGAAATTGGCAGTACTTCTTGTCTGCTTTTAGAATCTTTAGTTAGAGGAATTTACGGAGGTTTGAAACAATGGTAAAATCCAAAGATTGGAACTTGGATTGCCTTAATTAGTTGCTCAAGTCAAGAGTAGCTCTTGAGGCTTTTAAAAATGTTTTAAACGCAAAGGTTGAAATCCTAAAAACAAATCCAAATTGATGATGTATGATGGCAAAGTTCATAGGCATTTTCTTGTTCTTGACTTAAGGGGACAACACAATTCATCAAATATCTACATGTAATCCATCAAAAGTTCATGTAATGGAAAAATAGTATTGAATTTGAATAAACCCTAAAACTAACAACAAAAAGGACAAAATCAATACTAGAATTCCAGTAAATGCTTGAAGCCCATATGAAAGTAAGACATGGGTTGTTGGCCCATTGACAAAAATGAGATCTTTGTTCATCAAATTTTCAGTTTTAGGACAGAAGTATTGTATGGGCTACAAAAATTTACTTGAGACTATTCGTTATCTTCAACTTACCGACCAACAGACACCGCCAGTGAAGTGACCCTCTCTCTGTGTTTGTTCCTCTCTCAGTTTCATTCCCTTCCTCTGTTTTGCCCTCCTTAGTAATCCACATTTCAACTGTACCTTACCTTTGACAGCTTCATGCCCACTATTATCCCTTTTCTGTTCACAGACAAGCACACCAGCAAATAGCTTGCTGGTCCATAATGGTTGGAATTGCATGCTTGCCGCTAAATTTGCTTGGAGTTTGATTCTTTGAGTTCATTTGAGATAATAAATTCTGGGTTTCGGTTGAATGACCTCTCATCAATGCCTTTGTTAGGTACTCCCTTCTTTACCTATTAACTTCAATGCTCTTTCTTTCTTCATTATCCTCGTCTTCTTTTCCTTATCGTGATTGTTTGCTCTGCGGAAGATTCAAAAACTGCGTAAAGCTAAAGACTTTGCCTTTCAAGCTTTTAGCAAGAACAATAAAGGTTATATCTTGCGAAAAATTTCACTCCTTTGTGATGCTTCGTTATTAGTTCTGCAGTAGTAATTTCAGGTTTTAAGCTTTTTGTACAAACGTTATTCCCAATTGATTGGTGCAACAAATTGTTAATTCATGTATATAACTTCGCCATTTGTGTTTCTTCTATGATCACTAACTTTGGTGCTATGCTTACTGTTATCTTGTTGATTTCTTTGGACAGATGTTGTTTTCTCTCAAGCTTCCTCTAAATACCATCTGGGTCCTCTAAGGGCACAGTTTCCTATTCCCTGTAAAGGTCTATCAAGGCCGTTTACGTTTGGTGATAGCAAGAGACTGTTATCAGTTTGGACGTCTCTTCAATTGCCTAAAACGGTCGATCCTCATAGGAGGAGTAAACTTTGGATTACCGCAGTTACTACCCTTGAACCAAAATGCTTGGTTTCTGAGGAAGATGGAAGCAAGATTTACAAAGACATTCAGCTTGATGCTGATTCAGATTCCTCAGTGGCTCAGGTTGAGTCTTCAAATTCAGAATGGGTGGACTTGGATGACAGAGAAAGGTTGAGAAGGATAAGGATTTCTAAAGCAAATAAGGGTAACACCCCCTGGAACAAAGGCAGGAAGCACAGTGCTGGTGAGGGGTGATTGTATTTGTAAAGCATTATGTTGCTTGTTGTCTCTTCTCTTCTTCTGTAATTAGCTCTGTAAGTTACCACTTAGCTTTGATTCTATGCAGAAACCCGACAAAAGATCAGAGAAAGAACAAGGCTAGCAATGCAGAATCCAAAGGTGATGTCATGTAAGAATGACTTTGTGTATGTCCATGGCATGGCCTGAGATGCTTTGATCAAAATCTACTCGGATGAGAAACCCTTTTTCGATTTCATAACAATTGATACATGACTTTAACTAGATTAGTTCATGCAAATTCATAGGATGTTCAGGTACTAGTCAAGAAACAAAACTATTTTGTCTTGGTCTGTAACTTGAGAAAAGATGGGCGTTTTGTACCTGTTCCTATGTCATGTGGCCACCTGAAGCACTTCAGTTTAGAAAGCTTATCAACTCATCAAACTTATGGCCATGAATATCTTGATATTTCTTAGTAATTTTCAAGTCAGATTACTCCAACGTCACATGTAAATTGGCTAGTTGCAGATTTTCTAGTCAGTTGGGCAGTGTTAGGTTAATTGATGCTTGAGTCATCTAGGACAAGTTGAATAGTTGTAAGAACACTACATGTGATATCCAATATTGGATTTGCACTACATTGAAGCTAAAACATCACACATTATCCACTTAGCAATCCACTCATTTGGCAGAATTTCTCTTGAACCAATGCTTTGTCTTCACCAGCTTCTGGCCAATCTAACTGAAGCTTCTTCTAATTGACTGATGTATTTACAATTAGTTTTCAGAATCAGTTCATCAGGAATATGACTATTGATAGTTTGAGGACATGATTTATCATGTATCTGCCAAGAAATCAAGCTCAGAACTTTTCCGATTGCGTTATTGCATTTGTCATGCAATGAAATTGAAAATGTTTCTCATTGTGAAATTTATAATGCAGGTCAAGATGAAGTTGGTTAACCTTGGACATGCGCAGAGGTGAGTACACCATCATAATTGGTTCTTTTATAATTCTCTCCTCACCTATTGGCCCCAGATCCTTGCTCATTTTTAATAATCTAGATGTGCTTATCTTGGATGTTACATTTAGTGTACTTGCTGTAGTCAAGTTATTGAATGCTCACATTTCCAATACTTTCGTTCTGTGGGTTATTCGCTTGTCATCTCTCAGCGAGGAGACAAGATTGAAGATCGGGGTTGGAGTGAGAATGGGGTGGCAAAAGCGCCGTGAGAAGCAAACGATGCAGGAAACTTGTTATTTTGAATGGCAAAACTTGATAGCTGAAGCTTCAAGAAATGGTTATGTTGGGGAGGAAGAGCTGCAGTGGGATTCCTACAAGACTTTAAGTGAAAAGCTTGAACAGGAATGGTTGGAAAGTGTTGAACGTAGGAGATCAATGCCAAGGCCTAAAGGTGGCAAGAGAGCACCAAAGTCCCTTGAGCAGAGAAGAAAAATTGCAGAAGCCATTGCTGCCAAATGGGCTGATCCTGTAAGTACTTCCCAAAGTTTTGCATGCTTCAAAACTTGACAAACTTTGATAACTATATGCACTGTAACTCCTGGCTATACAAAAAAGAACAAGATCAGTTCTGCAACTTCCATGATTCTCATGCTTTACTCAATTATTATATTTCACTCTCATCAGGGATATCGTGAAAGAGTTTGTTCTGCACTGTCTAAATATCATGGCACACCAGTTGGAACTAAACCGAAGCCAAGGCGGAAGCCAAGTGCTAAACAAGACACCAGGAAGACAATGGTGAGTAATGCAAACAACTCTCCCGGAAATGACTCTACAAGTCAACCTGAGCGCAAGAAGGTGAGGAGAAGTAAAATGCCATTGTACAAAGATCCTTTGGCAAGTTCCAAGTTGGAAATGTTGAAGAATATCAGAGCACAAAGAACTGTCACAGAAACAAAAAAATCTGAAGCCATTGAGCGAGCAAGGTTTGTTTGCATATCCTGGATTCCTCAAAACATGAATACAAATAGAATTAGACATGTATCAAGTCCATATTGTTCTTACTACAACATTCTAGTCCACAGTGAACAGTTAAACCTCATGTTATATCATACACCCCGCAGGTTATTAATTGCTGAAGCTCAGAAGGCAGCTAAGGCACTTGAGGTTGCTGCAGCTAAGAGTCCTGTTGCTCAAGCCTCCCTCGTGGAAACCAGAAGGCTCATAGCTGAAGCAATGCAACTGGTTGAGTCCATAGATCCCGGAAATGTTATATGTAATGAGAACGATCATGATCCTTCTCTTGCAGCAAGAGGACCAACTATAGCGATTGAGAGTGAAGAAGGTATTGGCAAGGGAAGCTCTACTGACGCAGGATTGTGGGAAGTAAATGGATCAAAACTTCTAGTTTCTGCTGAAGAAGAGAACACCAATCTAACTAAATTCTCCTTCCATGATGTACTGAATGGTGATCAGAACGAGTTTGTTGCTAAAAGCTCCAATGGGTATGGTTTATCTCAGCTCAGTTTGGATACTCTCATACAAGAGTCCAATTCTGCACACCATGGTTTATCTCAGCTCAGTTTGGATACTCTCATACAAGAGTCCAATTCTGCACACCAAACTGTAAGCCTGAAGCTCAATGGGGTTCACAAATCTGGAAACATTTCTTTAGTTAATGGATCAAAAGCTAAGCTCCTGAAAGAGGGGACGCCCGCCAGAACAGTTCCTTCTACTAAGAAATGGATACGTGGAAGGCTTGTTGAAGTCACAGAAGGTGATCAGAGTTAGCTTAAAGAATAATTCTAGATCTCCACCAAATCCTTCAGGAGTATATGTTGATTGTGATTTACTAAAGATCCCGATGGTATCATCTTCTTTCCAGTAACTGCTCATCATCAAAATCTCAAAAAATTGCAGGCTGTCATCAACCATTTTTCTGGTAATATATTAGTCATAGCTGATCAGAATCATCCTATTCAATATACATCACGTCACAAAAAGATCACATCTTTAGACTAGTTTACAATTTCACTTGTATTACCATGTTGGTATTCATCTTCCAAGCTTATTATGACTTGCTATTAAGATGCAGCTTACAACCAATAAACATAAGCATAGATATGGAAAAGGAAAGTGAAAGGGAAAGCCATGAAATTTAAAAAGCTTTTTGGGTTGTTAACCATTAGGATTCAGGAGCAGAAGATCGAGATTTAGTAAAATCGCTTGTTTCATCTCCTCTTTCCCTTCCTTGATCTCCTTTTCCGCTTCTTCCTTCCGTCAGTCTGTGTCAATGAAGAAAAGCACACCATTAGTGACGACGGATTCATTTCCATGACAGAACATTCAGATGCAAAATGCAAAAGGAATTAGTGAATTTAAGACAAAAGAGAGAGAAAAGATCCCACCCGCCACCTAACTAGTAACTACACAATCACAGTATAAACTCATAGTAGGTGGTGGAAAGTACATTGATGGTTTCTTTAACAGGTCGCTTAGTTCCATGAACAGAGGCTCGGTTGGAAGCTTTTGTTGTTATTAACCTGCTCATCATGACCAGGCGGTGGTGATCTATCTTCTTCACAACTCCACATCCTGCTATGAGTCTCCTCATCTCCATTTCCACTACTGCAGAATCTCAAAATGAGCATCTCTGTCTTCTAACCACGGAAGAAGTAATATATATAGACCCTGAAATGTTATGAAACACAGCAGTGAAGTGAACATAGAGAGAGAGCGAGACATGTTCGACATGCAAGCTTGCCAAGTGGTCTTTTGATATTCTGTCTGCGTGTCTTGTCTTCCTTATTGTAGTTCTCGACTTTGGCTAGTTATATCAACTATTTGATCCAACCAACATTAATAACCAGGTGCCACCATTCGTTGGTGAATAGTAGTGAAACATGAATGTGACGTCACAAGAAATAGGAATCTTAACATACCATGTCCTCGTTTGATTCCAGTTTCAAGAACCAAACTGTCGAAAAAAGGAATCAAAACTTAAACCGTTCCAAATTCAGATAAGTTAAGTTTTATCCGTTAATTTTAAACAGATTGAATCCAAACTATAAATTTTGTTAATGGATAAACAGTAAATTTGACAGAAAGCAGGTGATTATCGAGTTATTAACATAGAAAGTTCGAGTCTTTTTCAATCTGGGGCTGTGAATCATTAGATCAAGAGTTACACAAGTTCCACAACACTTTTAACCACATATTGAAGCTCAATCAGCAACAGTGTCCGTCAGTGTCTTGTCGTTTTCCTCCACCGACTATGGTCGTTGGGTTCATAATTTTCCTAACTTCTTTGCTTCGTATTTGGGCTTCCTCTCCGCAAGTCTCTTCATACTTACACTCTCTATCTGCGCTCTTTCACAACTGTTTGACCTCTGGTTCAGGCATTTCATCGATCACTTGGATCCGTTTACTGTAAACTCCAAAAGAAGCAAACTTGATTGATGAGAAGTTCAGAGACGATGGAGAGAGATCCATTATCGGACGAAGAAGACGATCGCGAGAACTTGATAGATCAGAATGACAGGAAACACGATAACCATAACCACCACCATAACCACCACGAATCTTCATTCCACATTGACGACCACCTGGATTCAAGCTTGCGGAGACGTTTCAAATTCTTCAGTTTTACCCGCAACAGACGGTATTATTACTTGATCGCCATTTTTCTTCCGCTCTTCATTGTTCTTCTCTATTTCTCCACGAGTTTCCGGAACCTGTTCTCTGCCCCGAACTTGGCTCTTCTCAAGTTCGATTCTTTCTCTGATCGTATGCGAGAGTCTGAATTGCGGGCTCTTTACTTGCTTAGACAACAACAGCTCTCACTTTACTCTATATGGAACCGATCTTTTGTGAATTCCTCTGCTTTTAATTCTAGTAGTAATGTCGATCCAAAGTTGCCCACTAACAGTAGTAATCTGTTATTGGAGGATTTGAAGTCTGCCCTTTTGAAGCAGTTCTCTTTAAACAAAGAAATTCAGCAAGTTTTGTTGTCTACTCACAAATCAGGTAATGGGTCTTCAGAATCTGATAATAAAGGTTTGTTCTTGGATTCTACGTGTAAGAAGGTGGATCAGAGGTTTTCAGAGAGGAGGACAATTCAGTGGAAGCCTAGATCTAATAAGTTCTTGTTTGCAATATGTTTATCCGGCCAAATGAGTAACCATTTGATTTGCTTAGAAAAGCATATGTTCTTCGCTGCATTGTTGAATCGAGTTTTGGTTATTCCGAGTTCGAGATTTGACTATCAGTACAATAGGGTATTGGATATTGCTCATATCAATGAGTGTTTGGGGACCAAGGTTGTGATTACATTTGAAGAATTCGTGGAATTGAAGAAGAGTCATCCTCATATTGACAGGTTTATATGTTATTTTTCGAAGCCGAATCCATGTTATCTTGATGAGGAACATCTTAAGAGGTTGAAATCATTGGGGCTTTCTATGGGAAAGCTTGAATCTGCTTGGAAAGAGGATACAAAGAAACCCAGTAAAAGGAGCATTGAGGATATTGAAGCTAAGTTTAAGTCTGATGACGATGTCATTGCTATTGGAGATGTGTTTTATGCTGATTTGGAGAAGGATTGGTTGACGCAGCCCGGTGGTCCTCTTGCTCACAAGTGTAAGACATTGATCGAACCGAGTAGGGTTATCATGGTTACGGCCCAGCGGTTTATTCAAACTTTCCTTGGGGAGAATTTTGTTGCTCTCCATTTTCGACGCCATGGATTTTTGACATTCTGGTATGCTTTCCTCTTTCCTTTTCCCTGCCGTAAACCAGTTGATGCTTCTTCAATTTTTGTAGTTTTGCTGGATTGAATTGTTTGGTCATGTAGAGTATGCTTAGATATCCCTTTGGCGTGAATCTGGTAGACGTACAATCAGTTAGTATAACGGATGTGTCTTTGTGTACCTTGCTGAGAAAGCTTATACTAATGCTTCTGATCCTCTTTTGAATGTTTTGCCAGCAATGCGAAAAAACCTAGTTGCTTTTATCCCATTCCACAAGCAGCTGATTGCATCTCACGAGTTGTTGGAAGAGCCAATGCACCAGTTATATATCTTTCAACCGATGCTGCAGAGAGTGAAACTGGATTGCTTCAGTCATTGGTTGTTGTAAATGGGAAGACCGTGCCCCTTGTAAAGCGTCCGTCTTATAATTCGGCTGAAAAGTGGGATGCTTTCCTGCACAGACATGGTCTGCAGGATGATTCTCAGGTAAATAGTGTTTGTTCTTTTTTCTTATTATCATTTTCTTTGGATTGAAGAAAGCTTAGTCTATTGTTAGCATTCTTGCTTCTTCAATTCTCCAATTGTTCCGAAAGTTTTGACGACAAAGGGATGAAAAAGTCGTACTCTTCACATGTTTTATTTTTGTTCAAAGAAAAGGGTAAATCATTTGCTTCATTTGAAATGGTTAGGAACCTATAAATTTGTCTTGATTGGACCTTCCTGGAATGCTGAAGTTCTTAAGTACGAAAGTATATTGTTGTATTTGACTAAAGCATATGCAGTAGTTCCATACTGCATGATTGAGGCAAGGGTGGAATCCTAATAGTGTCCAAAGTCCAGTCTCTTATAGGAAGCTCTTGTATTCACTATGTTCAATATTTCTTCTGAAGGTGGAAGCTATGCTGGATAAGACAATCTGTGCCATGTCTAGCGTGTTCATCGGAGCCTCGGGATCAACATTTACTGAGGACATCTTGCGGCTAAGGAAGGACTGGCAATCTGCATCAATATGTGACGAGTATCTCTGCCACAATGAGCTGCCAAACTTCATAGCAGAAAATGAATGAAGATACCAAAATTTGGCCGACTTCAGGATCGTGTTTACTGCTTGTATATGCATTTTGTTCGTGGTGGTAATCTGGCAATGAATCCTGTAGGATCAAGAACTCGTATCGGCACACAGAGTTAACCGGATCAAAATTCCATTAATATGCAGCTAGTTTGTTTTTCTTTCCATCTTCTTTGTTCTTTTGCACATAAGCTCGTCCTTTCATCAGGGTTCTGTTTTGTTATGTATTGCACACAGGCTTCTTTTCATAAGTATTCAAAGCTAAAATAAAGCTCAAACCACAGCTAGTTCAAACTATTTTACTTGAACCATATCTCTATCTCCAGTAATCAAGTGGAAATTTACTAGAAACAAATACTTAATTATCGAAATTGTGGTTGGATTAATTATCAAAAATTATCGTAATTATGCAGTACAGTTCTTTTTTTCAATTATCAGGACCTTAATTTTCATAATTACACAAAAAGATATCAACTTTCATTAGTTTGTTTCATTTGCATCGTGCAGATTTAAGTTGTACTTCATTTACAATGTTCTGAATTTAATTAAAATAATCAGCATTTCGTAAGCTTAAATCTGATAGAAAAACATGGATATTTTTTTTAAAAAAGGAATAATCATTTTAAAGAAATAATTAATACTTGTGAACATTAAAAAAATTTAGTACTCAGAGACGGATAAAGTAAGAAAATTTAGCATTCAATTAAAATATTCAGAGTCTTGATACTCTGTAAATAGTTGTCCCACGTTCAGTTCAAACAGTTTAAACCATCTGATTCATTTGATCCAAGGAAGTATCTTTTCCACTTTTAAGCTACTTTAGATATTACAATTGAATATATATATATATAGCTGTAAACACTGGCACAATGGTACAACCATATCTCCAAGCTTCTGTCACTAGCATAGCAGTTCAACAAACTTGAAACTTCGGTTTTAAAGCAGCCATGTACATATGAGATCCTATGATTAATGTCAAAACAAGAGACCAACAACCCGTTTTGATCATTTAAGACATGTAATCCTGAGTATTTGGATTGTCAGCTTGCTGTGGTGCACCATGATCATTTCCAACAGTTCTCTTGCTCATATTAGCTCGCTGCACTAATCGAACCAATGCCTGAACCACTTCGGACATAGGGGGTCGAAACTCCGGCTCCGGCTGCAAGAACAATGAAAATGGGTCCCCGGTAAAATGTGTATGACAGATGATTAGCAGAATAGCAGCAAATTGCATTCCACATAGCTTTGAGCATACATGTTCAAGGAGATAGTCTTTAAGGTTACCTGAACACAAAGAGCAATGACATCTGCGAACCGGGAGAGAGACTTGACAGGGTAAAGCCCTTTAAGTGCAGGATCAACCATTTTCGATAGAGCATCAATGTCATGCAGCTGAGGTGTGGCCCATCTTACCAAAGATTGCTCCAACCTCGGTCTCGAGCTGTAAAAGGATTCACAAATAATAAAGACTAGGAAAGAACCAATTTTGTATCTTCAAGCACAATGAGCTTGTTCGTGCAACTTCTAGGTCATATCAATAGGAATTAGTTTTTGTAATCAATCATTCACCTATCAAATGGTTTACGCCCAGTAAGAAGTTCCAACATGACCACGCCAAAACTGTAAACATCGCTCTTAAGAGTATAATGACCAGACATGGTGACTTCAGGTGCACTATAGCCAGAACCTGCATTTTGGCTCAATATCTGGGAACAGAAAACAAAATCACATAATAGCTGATCATTTCTAGCATCCAAGTAAAAATATGTCGCAACAACAAAATACTGCAGCCAAAAACAGTTGAAGCATTTGACAGATAGACAATGGACACAGCAGTCATCCAAGAACAATGAGCCAAAAGTCCACATGAAGTTTGGAAAATCCATTTCTTACAAGTATCAAGTGGGAAGTGAATAATTTCAACTTCCAAACCCATTTATCGATCACCTCCTTTAGCAGTTTTCTTTTTCTTTTGAACTTCTTGCACCCACTTGAGTAGATCCCACAAGGAAACTCAACTATTTATAACTTTATGTACTCCCAAACTTATATTTCTGGATTTCAAGTCAAGTTCACAGAAAAGAGACATGCAAAACTTTATCAGGAAGTCGTTCAGAAAGATCACCTGATCTGCATTAGGGAGAAAACTTGCCAGGCCAGAGCCTGAAAGGTGAGGATTGAGTTCAGTGTCCAATAGGATGTTTGCTGACTTGATGTTCTTGTGAATAATGGATGGAGAGCAGACTTCATGTAGGTACCTGAAGAACCCCATAATATGAAGGCTATGATACAAATGTTGCAGAGAAGATGGTATGGTTGATTAAATCCTACATCATCAAGGCCACAATTTTCTAGAGTCTTATCGAATCTCACATACTAGACGGTTAAATTCAAACATCAGCACATATATGAATAACTGAAACTTGTGTACAACCATTGGCTATCAAGTTAACTGCTTCATCTGATATTACATATTACTCGCTTTTTTCATTCTTTGACTAGGTATATGCATTCACATCAACCGAATTTACACTTCCTAGAGTTGCTCCTTCATGCTTTAAAGGATTTTGAAAACAAACAATTATGCTTTTGAAACATGTTGGTTGATATTAGAATGACAGAAAATTGAATGTCTACAATGTATCTTTTTGATGTGCTGCAATGAACTTACTCCAATGCTCGGGCAGTCCCCAATGCTATCTTAACACGAGAGTTCCATATCAAAGGTTTGTTATATTCATCTGACATGTGAAGGAACTCGTGAAGTGACCCATTCTTATGGAACTCATATACCAGGAGTTGCTGCCCATGCTCTGAACAATAACCAACTAGCTCTGTCACATTAGGGTGATCCAACTTTGAGATTTTGGAAACTATCTCCGTAAAATCTTCGGTCATGTCACTGGGAAGACATGCTGCATCTATTTTCTTCACTGCAAGAACCTAGAACATGGTCCCAGAAAGAACATGGTCACGTGTTTCAAAAGCATTATTTGTTTTCCATTCTTTCTGGCCCTTTAACTGAAATATTCAAGATTTATCAGGTTAGAGAAGCAAACCTTCCCATCATCAAACTGAGCTCGATAAACACGTCCAAATGATCCCTCACCAAGAAGATTTTCAACACTGAAGCTGCCGGTGGCTATCTGCAGATCTGCCACTGAGTATGAGGTGACATTGACATGAACTGGGGTAGGTTTTTTCACAACAACAGGCTTCTTGAGAAAATCATCCTCATCAAATGATTTATGACGATCACTCGGTGGGGGTCTAAGATTCATCGAGGCAGAGCTATCCAATGTCTTAGTAATCACAGTGGAGGGAGCTTGTACAGACTTCATTTCTGTACAAGGAAGTTTTGGAAAAGGAGAAGTAAAAGGTCCAATCAGAATTGTCCGAATATTGCAGACTGAAGAACTTAATAATACAAAACTTGAAGGGATCCAAAATATGATTGTGAGATTTGGTCTAGTCACAAACAGTAATATCTAGGTATTAAATCAAACATATAGAGAACCATTTGCCTCAAAACGGAAACCAAAGCACTAAAGAGGCTAAAAATCCTTCATTAGCAATATCACCGGCACCAATATAGAATCCTCTAATAGCCACTGAACAAAATCCTATAAGTAGGCACCAGACGTTTAAAAATAACAAACTTCCATATCATTATGTAGATAGCAACACAATAAAATTAGTACTATGTTGAAATTAAATGTAAAGATTAGCACATTATCAATACAAGGCAGGGTACAGTTTTGAGAGAACAACATTATTGAGAAATTAATTGATCATATCTAAGCTAATTTCAATTTATCTTTGCATCTTCCAGATTTTTATTCCATTTTGTCAAAGCATTAGCTGCCAAATGTCTAAGTTACAAATAAAACTTAAACCAAAAGCAAAATCAACCAAGCTTTTGGATCGTAATAGATTGATATAATGTAGCCTTGACATTCTAGGCATGGAAAACAGTCAACAAGATATCATTCTCATGCTACACCGTAGGAGCCACATATCGCAAAAACTATTGGTAGATGATGCTCCAATAAAATCAAAATTCAGACAACGTATAGATTACCTTGCACTTCACCAGAAGATAGAGGAGCAAATGGCTGATTATCAAGTTTTTCTATGTCCGAAGAAGACCTCCTCGATCTTCTCTTCAAAAGGAAAAATGCTACTATTGCCCCAACAACAAATATCGATATGATAATTCCAGCTATACCACCACCTGTTATTCCTGATTTTTTGCTGCCACCGTCTGATGGACTATTGTTTCCTCCAGATTTATGACTAGGGTGTTTTGGGGCTGGAGGTGTACCAGGTGGAGGTGGAGGTGCAGACCCTGAGTTCCAATTGTTTCCTTCCTTCCTGCAATGAAGATTGCTCAAACAAGTTTGCAGAAAGACTCCTTAACTCAACCGGTCTGGTAGGTAACAATTGGTTGGCAAATTCTTACTGCAGATTAATGTTGGCCAATGGTTGAGGAATCCAGCCAGTGAAATGATTGTTTGCTACATTCCTGATAGAGAATAATAAGCAACATGACAGTAGCATGGGTTAAATGCTATGAAATAAAACAAAAGTTCTCAACTTAATTCAATTGCTATGATAGTTACGCACAGGTTTTCAAGAGGAAGGGACGAAAGGACATCAATTGTTCCTGTAAACTGGTTGTTTTGCAAATACCTGTAAGGGGATAAAGGATAGTAAGCAAAAACAGTTAAATCATGCATTTATTGCCAATTTTATGAGGAAATGCTACTTACATTGACGTCATACTTGAAAGGGAGCTAAAACTCTCAGGTAGATTTCCTGTCATTGAATTGAAGGAGATATCCCTGAAGAGTGGCACTAAGTTGTCAATACTTGTGATCTATCCTTTCCATAAAAACAATATCAAATGTCTATAAGAAATAGTAATCAACTAGGAAATGAATTTACTTTTCAACAATCAAAGAGCTCGGTATTTTCAGAAACATTTGATGAATGACGCATCAATGGTTATCAAACAAGCCAGAATAATACAGACATGACAAAAATCCAAAGATATTAGGAATAGGCATCCAAAAGTAGGATCCTTGATATACTTGAGTCAGAAACAAATTTCAAGTAGTCATGAAAACAACTACTTGCCACAACTACTTGCCTTAGACTTGAATAATATGCTTAGTGTGAAACAGAGTAAAGTAAAAACTTGTAAAGTTTTGTTGGTTGACTAGGGCGTATAGAAGATCTCACAGTGTGGAGAGTGAAGATAGCTGTCCAAACATGTTGTTAAGTTGATTCTGAAGCTGGTTGTGAGCAAGGTTCCTATACCCCGAATGGAAGGAAGGGAAAAACATGTAGAGCATGAACTTAATATTGAACTATGGAAAGAAGCTGAATTAGGGAACCAAGAATGAGAAATCACCCACAAGTATTCCAGAGAAGTCATCTGTGAAATGGAATAGGGAATTTCTCCACTGAATTGATTATTAGCAAGATTCCTGCATGAAAAGGAAAAGTGGGTTGAATCAACATGAATTAGAATGGGAATATTAAATAAATATGCAATTTCCAAGAGAAACATACAGTCTTGTCAGGTTTGGAGGAAGTTGATAAGGGATTCCACCTGCCAGGTTGTTATTACTCAAGTCTCTGCAAAAGTCCAACATATCACCATGGCATAAATGTATGACAGCTTATGAGTTATATGAGAACTCTCATCTTACAGGTTTGTTAAAGACGTCAAACTTGAGAGCTGGAAACCCATTGACCCAGAAAGTCCAAGACCAGATAATTTACTAACAGAACCAAACAGGAAATCAAGTTAGAAAAGTATATGGTAAGTGCTGGCAATGCTAATGTAACAAATCAGAAAAAGAAAAGTGTCAGAAAAGATACATTTCGGTGACTCGAGAGTCTGAGCAAGTTACACCTTTCCAAGACTGCCCGCATGGATCATCACCATTTGAACTCCATGCTGTTAGTTGCGATGGTGAATTTAAGCTGCTGTACATGACCTTTAGAGCAGAAGCTGTATGAGATCCAAGCAATCATTAGGTAATATACCAAATATCAGTTATGACAGCATTCACTCACGGAACTTGATCTTGCATGACTCCATGGATGAATGTCAATATATAAAGATAACGACAAGTTTAAGGTGGAGCACAACATTGAAGGAACTAGCATGATATCCCAATTAGCATGAAGATTAACGCTGGAGTAAATTTGAGGGAAAAGAAACTTCCAATACCTAAAAAATATTGGGATCTAAGTTTTGGTACGTGAGCTAGCTATGGAGCATATGCCCTTGCTTAGTTATCTGAGACTAAAAATTTGTGTTCTTGCAGCAAAAGAAGAGCATACTAAACCATCAAAATTAGAAAGGCGTTGGCTTCTTTACACAATTGTCATATATCACTAAGATCAACTGAAGGTCTTTGCGTTCTCAACAAACCGACACTATAAAACCCAGACTCCGAATTGGCCTAAATGAGCATATGCACACACACAGAGCTTTAGCTTTTCTGACATGGCTGCATTCAGAAAGAATGCTCAAAGGAGCAGCCTTTTTAACCAGAGAGAGACGCTAAACTGAATATCAATTTATAAAACTGGAAAATTATCCAAGAAAAAAAAACAAATTTTAAATATACTAAGCACTTAGCAGCGTAAATTTCTCTTTAACAAGTTCAAAATTTTAGTTAAACAAAGAAACAAATGGAAAAAATATGCAGATGCATAAGAAAGGCAGAAACTTTCTGTTATAATACCAAATAACAAGCTGCGGCAGACTACAGCAAACAGTAAACAAGAGAAAATTCACCCCAAAAAAAATGCAGCTACGGCAGATATAAGCACATCTAAACCCTTCTAAGGAAACGAATTGACTAACCATCGTTTGGATCTGTATCACCATGGATGCATCTAAGAATGCAGATTGTTAGTGTCACTAGCAGCTCAACCCTTCTCCAGAAACCCATCATCACCCACAAAAAACCAGAGAAGATGACCAAATGACTAATGACAAAGAGCTCTTCCTTCACTGGTTTTCCTTCTCTTTTTTTTTTGTTTTGACTAATATCTCTTCTCTATAATCATGTAGCCGTGTCCAAAGAAAGCTGGCAGGCACGATTTGGCAAAAGAATCCAAGACCACAGATCAGAATACCCTTTGTCTCTTCTCCATTTAAAAGGTTTTAACTTTATTTTATTACATTCGCATTCTCCTATTTCATCAACTCCCTCTCTCTCTCAGTATTCTCCTATATTATGTTTTCTACTGTTCATCTTTACTTCTTTTTTTATACATTTACAGGTTGGCACTATTTCCATTAATTATTCATATTATATATACTTATTTCCTTGCTTGGAAGAATCATTAACATAACCATACCAGAGGTAGGAAAGCGTTGCTTTCAATTTTCATGGGGGCTACCTCAAATATTTTCCTACATCAATTCCAATTATGTTTACATAAAAGTAATATCTTTCACAAGATATGGGAGATCTTGTTGTAACGGCAGCCTGATATGTATGTGAAAAAGGGTACGTCCAATATTGAATTGTAGAGTTAAACAGTGGCAGTACTAGTCACTTCTAATCACAGCCATAGTTCACGGGAGAGTCACGAGACTTTGAATAAGAATGACAGAGAGACCATTCTTGTCTTCGGGTTTTTTTCACCTTATCATGATCCAAAGTTTTGTTTTTTTTGTTCTTCCATATTCTTTGTTCAGATAATATAGAAATTGCAGAAGAAACCTGATGTGATGTAACCTACTAAGTATAGTTGAGTTAGATTCGGTTGTGTGATAGAAATTGGTGCTATAGTGATGATACTCTTGGCACTGTCATTAATCCTAAGATTAAGATTGTTACATGTAGAATTGATTCTTGATAATTCATCATATCCTATGCATGTGGTTTCTCGCTTTGTGAGAGATTAGCGATGTTTATCCATGTGCGTAATATTTTTCGTGTAATTTTTTCTTCATCATCATCACCCAATCTGAAATTTCGCATTGAAGCAGAATCTGAAGAGGTCTGATAGTACGCAATTTTACCTTTACATAATAGAGAGGCTATTTCCAGTATTTTTTATAAAGAGATTATTTCTATTATTCGAATCGGTAAACTTCTAATTATTAAAAAAAAATAACTTTTGCTGATTCTTCGCTACAATGCAAAGAAATCGTGTAACACGTGTAATTGAGTAAAGCAGAGTTGGAAAGTGAAAGGATTGAGAGTTTGAACGTATAATCTTCATCATATGATAAAGTAATTTGTGCTTGGAATAAAGAAATGACACCCGACGCAAGACGTGTCTACAAATGGTCGGTTACGTGTAGTTAGGTAGAACGAGAATATACTCCTAAACTTCAAAGAATGACTAATCTAACCGAAGCGTGTGATTGGTTGGTAAGGGACTCATTCACCTTTAACCACAGATTAAGAGTTCGATTCTTGACTTTAAATATCGAGCAGCTTTAAATTCTTGGACCAGCTGTTCCATCCTGTGAGGTGTCTTCTCATCAACGAAGAGATTAGTCACTGGGTCCGCCGATGGATACCTTGGTTAAAGACAAAAAAAATGACTAATCTAAATTATATTTTAAAAAATAATATTAAGAACGTTGATTATTTCGACCAAGTTATCGGATCAAATCTTCTGTTATGGTTATAGTGTTTCTATCATATTCCATTAAATTTTATCAACACGTATCTTACATAAATGTATGGATGAAATTTGATGGAACAAGATTAGAACAGAGTAATGGAACAAAAAATTTAATACGCCAAGTTATAACATCAAATGAGTAGTTTTCTTAGTGATTAGAGTTGATAATAAATTAAATTAAATTAAATTTTAATTCAGATTCAATTTAATAAAAATTTAATAAAAAATAATCTCATATTTTAATGTTAATTTAATTCAATTCAATTTAATTTTATAAAAATTTAAGTAGCTCAAATTTTAAAACTAAAAAAATTAATAATGTTATTTTATTTGAATTAGTTTAATTTAACATTAAAATTAATTAATTTAAATATAACGTTAATTTTAATAGAATTAATATTGACCAAAAAAAACATAGTTGTAAAATTATTTATGAATCGTAAATTTTATAATATAATCAAATTAATAAAGATTTTTTTTTAAATTATAATTTATTATAATAAAGATAATAATTAAAAATGAGTGCTAGCTAGTAGTGAGTCACAAATGGCAACAGAATGTGACCGTCGGTGGCACTGTTCTCCATAACGCGTATGTATAATCTCTGTATTCAATCGTTTTGACCAAATAATTAGCTTCTTGCTATACATATTTTTCACATTATTTTTAGGTCTTATTTTAAATTAAAAATGATAAAGAGTCAAATGAGTTAATTTATAATTATATTTATTTGAGTTTTGAATAACAATTTAAATTAATATTATAATTCAAAGTAATCTTTTTTTTAAACGAAGGATCTCGTTACCGCTATCTTTTGGATGCATACTGGATAAATCTCTGAATTGACGCAATAGCCTACAAATTACCCTAACCGGGTACTCCGTATTAGGTAAGCCTTGTACCACATGCTCGATCGAGAAAGCGTAAGTAGGAGGATTCGAACACAGAACCTTTTGACCTCATGTTACCCACTCTATCACCTAGACGGGACCAGATCCTCTGGCTCCTTATTCTGACCCAATCCTGTCCCCTTTTGATCCAAGCCATTCATTTATGTAGGACCCACATAAATAAATGACTTGGATCAAAAGGGGACAGAATAGAGTCAGAATAAGGGGGACAGAAGATTTCAGCTGCACCTAGACTACTCCCTAAGAGGTGTAAATTAAATAACACGACATATCTCTAATTAAATGTTTTAATAAATTTAATGTCAATATAAAATTTGATTATATTGAATTTTATCTAAACCTTATTTTAAATTCTTAATATATATATATATATATATAATAAAAGAAAATAATATAATATTAGTAATAACAATACTGAATATAACCCTTTTGTACAATGTAAGTTTACACCAAATTACATCATAATCACCACATTTGTCAACAATGGGCTGGTGAATGAGTTGTATTGACTAGGATTTGTCTCTGACTTCGTTAGATTTGAATAGGAGTCGGTATATTTTTAATATCGAATCAGGATCAATTAGGTCGGAAATAAAGTATTTGGTCAAACTCGTTTTTAGTATCAAGGTAACGGTTATGAATAGCCATTGACTCCCGAGAAAGGACAGAATAATGAAACCTATTACGGGACATACAATGAATTACGGACGTATAATCGGATCATTATGCGATTAATGGAACTTAATTTGTCAAGCCTAATCTATAATGTTATAGGTTTAGATTTGATTTGCGGAAGGTTAGGTTTCATTGTCATTACACGTTACTTGACCAATTTGGCATTCGCGCGTGTGTGTCTTAGAAATGAAGACATTCAACTGTCCCAAGCTGTCCCATCAGATACATAAGGAAACAAAATCAGAAAAAGGACAAAAAAGGTTACCGAATTTCCTTATCTTATGGGACTACGATTTCCTAACAAACCTTGGCTCCAAACTTTGGCTTGAAGAGTTGGGAAAAGTTTCTCTATCTTTTTTATATATTATGATTCAAATTTGAATTGTTTCGATTTAAAGTCTAATTAAATTTCCGATATAATATACCCACAAGGAATGTGGTAGAGCGGTAAGGACTCTTCCACCTTTAACTAAAATCTCGAGTACGAGTTTTAGATAGGGATTTGTCTTAAATTTTCATAAGGAAGAGCTTTGCCACCTAAAATAAGTCCTACTTGGCTTGAATTCGGCCGGTTGTTTTTGTGGCACCGAATACTGGAAGATTTTACACCAAAAATAATTTTAGATATAATATAACGTCAATTTTGAACCAGCATAAATTTAATATATCAAATTCAACTTAATCGAATTTGAATTTACAGGATTGGTTTGAATAATAAGAACTTTTTATTCAAAACAACACTGTTTTGATTAAACATTTAAGATAACGTTATTTTAAGAATCGTTTGATTTTATTTTTATTTTTTTGTAATTTTTACTTTTCGTTTTTAATTTTTTATTTCAAATAAAACAAAAACCTGTTTGGTTATTAATGTTAATGTAGTTATATTTTTATCATTGATAATAATTACATTTTAGATAAAACTTAAAGATAATTTATTTTTAATTAAATAAATTTATTTAATCTCTTATATAATATTTATTAACAAAT
>JANKOD010000005.1:1950224-1969132 GCA_026284645.1 Erythroxylum acuminatum | reverse complement strand
TTAATTATAATATTTTAATTAATGAATAAATTATATTTTAAAATTAATTAATTAATATTATTATTAGTTAAAGAATACCAAACCTTACTAAACAAAAAAAACTAAGGATTAAGCAAAATTAGGAATGAGTCCATTCCTCTCCATTCATTCCTCTCATAATGGGGAGGAATGGAGCAATACTCTAAAGTAAGGAATGAAAATAAAAGTCCAATAATCATTACCTCCTACCAAGCTTTCTTTTTGATTCCATACCCATTTCTCTCTTCTTATACCCACCAAACAAGTACACCCTAAAAAATAGTTTTGACTTAAAACAAACTTTGTATTGGGCAAAAATAGAATTAGAATAGGCTAATTGGAAAGAGTATTCTATTCCCAAGAAAGTAGCATTAACCTAATTTCAAGAATTGGGACTGATGTGATAAGTAAGAGCGACTTGATTGGTTTCAAAAGGCTCTCCTTTGTAAGAGGTCTTGAGTTTGAGTCATCAAAAAAAGAGAATAGAAGAGAATTTTTTCTGTTGATGATCCTCTAGCTCCTAGCCATGCTTTTTAGGCGGATCAATTACAGATGTCTCGCTTTTAGCGGCAACGTGAAAGTTGAAGTTACAAAAGAACCTGTAACTACTGAGAACCTAATGCTAAGTAAGGTCAGTGATTAATCAGTAGCTGATTAATTAATATGTGATTATACGTAAGAACTTGAAAGATTTTGAGGTTCAAATTTACCTCTTCTAAAACTCTTGGGATAGAATCTTTAACAACTTAGGATTAGTTAAGCAAAAATTGGATACTTAGTATATATAAAAACAAGAATCGGGACTGATCAAAGGTACAACCACTTTGACCATATTCATATCGAACACATACATACCATATAAATACATACTGTATAAATAATGCATGCATGTATTGACAAAGAACAGGCAGCAGCTCATATTCGTATGTTATTGGCCATCACTGCCACTTAATTGTGTCTGTTTAGTGGATAAACCTCGTGAAGTCCAAAACTTTTGACACCTTTTGAACTGTTTTCTCTCCATCATCTAAAGTTCTGTAAGACCGAAGAATTGGTTGATGGGCACTGATACTTCAAAAGTTGAAGAAAACAACAGACATGGTGGTGATGAGTACAATCGTCAACTGTGTAAAAATGGATTCAACTATCTTATTGTGAGGCCAGAGAATGGAGGAGTAAGGGACTTGTCGAGGTATATGGTTTGGGGTGACAGAGGGAGTGGGAAGAAGTTCTTGGAGAGTTCAGAAGAGGGTGCTATGAATGGGGTTTCAGATGATAACCGGTGGGTGATATTGGTTTCTATTGTGGTTCGCATGGTTCTTGCTTTCTTTGGCAAGCCCATGGAGTATGTGGGGTTTGTGCTTGAGTTTATTCTCAATCTTCTCTCTGAAAATAGCGTTCTTCTTGCCTTAATCTGCAACTTTATTCAAGGTATTTGGAAATGAATCTACCATCCCCCGTCTCAGTTTGTAGCGTTTCTGCAAAACTGAGATGATACCAAAATCATCTACGGTGTCTTTTTGTTGCATAGGACATGAAAGGTTGTAACTTTCTATGGGTAATAGACTGAGTTCAAAAGTTTTCGTGCTATGTTTATGCACTGTAATGATCCTAACCTGTGCATACCTCAAAATCATGAACATCCATGATGTTTTCTTGGTAGGAATTAAGAAGTTTTCTACTGAAGAAAAGGAGTTGTTTGGCTCTAAGAAGTTGCTCCATGTGTTTGATGAAATGTGCCCTCTATGTATTTGCTTACTCTTATCAGAACTGCAGATGAATAGTTCCAATGCCATCTGTTGTTAAACCAGAAGAGTCATTAACATGATCAGATAGGTTCTCACAGAATTTAAATTCTGAATTGCAGGGAAAGTGGTGATACCAAAGAGAGGTACAGAGACTTTTATCAGCACCATTGGCCAACTGGATGGAAGAATAGACCTATACAAGCCTAAAAGCTTGGCTGAGCGAACAGATGATTTTCTTTCTGCAGAAGTTGGGAATCGTGTTCTCTTGGACCTCTGTATCATGGCTGCCAAGTTAGCTTATGAGAATGCCAAAGTTGTCCAAAGTGTTGTTGATCATCACTGGAATGTGAGCAACTCTCTTCTGATCTCTGTCTGTGCACCTCTGATTCTTTGACTGGAATAGTTTCTAACAATTCCTGTTTTGGCAAAATCAGATGCATTTTGTTGATTTTTACGACTGTTGGAATGGTAAGATAATCCCTTCATAAATGTGATCATTCTCAAAGATTTCTACAATTTCCAGGCCTCCAGCTTCACTTATCTTTCATCAGTAAAAGCCTGTTGTTTTTGCTTCCTTTCTTTGACGATTTTTTAGTGTCCTTTCATCTGCATATATATGATAGATTTCCAAAAGCAATGGTCTACCCAAGTTTACATAATATGTGACAAGCAAAATGATGCCAAGATGATTTTGATCAGCTTTAGAGGAACCGAACCTTTTGATGCCGATGACTGGAGTACAAATTTTGATTACTCTTGGTATAAAATCCCAGAAGTGGGAAAGTCCATATGGGATTCTTAGAAGCAATGGGCTTGGGAAACAGAGTCGATACAGCCACTTTCCATTATAACCTTCAGAGGAAGCTCAAGGATTTTAACTATGCAAATGGAACTGATGGTGCCAAAAGCTCCTCAGAAGCATTTGAAAGAATTCTACTTCACATGCTGAAGAAGACTGCGTATTATGCTGTAAGAGAGAAGCTCAAGATCTTACTGAGGGAGCACAAGGATGCGAAATTTGTAGTCACTGGTCACAGCTTGGGTGGGGCACTTGCCATATTGTTTCCAACTGTTTTGGTGTTCCATAAGGAGATTGAAGTAATGCAAAGGTTGCTCAGTGTATACACATTCGGACAGCCAAGGATCGGGAACATGCAACTGGGGAAGTATATGGAAACCCATCTCGAATGCCCGGTTCCTAAATATTTCCGAGTAGTTTACTGCAATGACCTTGTGCCTAGGTTACCTTATGATGACAAGACCTTCTTGTATAAGCACTTTGGAGTGTGCCTGTACTATAACAGCTTGTACATGGAACAGGTATGTACACCTGCTTCTTTCTTCAAAGTTTTCTAGCATTTTTAGGCATATCTTTTAGTATGCTAAGTCTTGAACTTACAAGAGTCAGTTTATGTGACATCTGTCACTTGATATTGTGTGGTTGATGATATATCCTGCTTGCGACTGGATGATGCAACAATTACCGATCATTTGAAACATAAATTATCTAAGACCAAGAAAGCTTGCTTGAGTGTGATCAATGTCATGGTGAAACAGATGAAGCATGCTGTTTTCTTCTCTATGCTTTTCCTTTCAATTATTCTGCTTCTTTCTTGATTATGTTTGTTTTGAGGAAAGTGGATGAAGAGCCAAATAGAAATTTTTTTGGGTTGAGATATCTCATTCCGGAGTACCTGAATGCTGTGTGGGAGCTAATATGAAGTCTAATAACGGGGTACATCTATGGGCCAGAGTACAAAGAAGGATGGTTCTCCATATTGTTCAGAGTAATGGGATTGGCATTCCCTGGTATTTTTGGCCATTGCCTTACAAATTATATCAACTCGGTGAGGCTTGGAAGGCTGAAAATTTCGTTGACATCCTCTTCCTGACAAGCTTTATTTGAAAATGGAGTTTTGTGGCACTGTCAACTAAGATAGGCTGCTTTCTTCACCGTAAAGTTGCAAGATTAATTCTGTAAAATAATATCATCACGGTCTGAGAGAAATAATGTGCCGATTCCAGTCTATTTCTTGTGCGTTGTTGGTTGAAATCTTTTGTTTTCATATCCATTTTCCTGTAAAAATTGAATTGTGTTTTGAAGAAAATAAATTTTCTTTTGTTCTTAATTATTGAAAATGGATTGAGAAATGATGCTGGAACAAATTCCAGGTGGTGTCTAGCTTTATCCTTAAGGTAAAAGTCTAGAATTTGACATGAAAGACAAGTTACTAAATTGCATTTTCAATTGGATACTGCAGATTATATGCTCATGTTAGTTTTCCAGAACACTTGCGGGTTCACAAGTTGGTCTGCGGCCACTTGGTAAAATGAACACATGAAATAACTTGATTTCAGGAAATTTCAGCCACTAATTCTGTCAGAAGATTACAACTGCTATGGAGCTTTAGATTTGCGTCAGACCATTGCCTGTGCAGATATGACCAAGAAAATCACATGAGACATCCCTATGTTGGAGTTTCTGTATAACCCATTGCCTTAAGCCTCTTCACGTTATCTTAACACCATTCACAGATGTCTTCGACCCTATCATGGACAATCATTTTGATCTAAACTAATTTTTTTATTTTTTGTTTTCTGCAAGCATCTTGTTTTTTATTTTTTGTTTTCTACAAGCATCCTATGACCAGCTTTCAGCTCTGCTTTCCTTTCTTCCATGACAACAGAAACTGGATATACAGAAAGACTTCCATTGTATAACTATTCATCAACAGATGCAACTTCCAATATCGGATAAAAGTACAAACTTGAAGCCGCAAAAGTAGGAATGATGACACCAGAAATAATATTGTTTCCGTAAAGTAAAGGTATCCCTTTCAGCCTTCTTTTAATTTCTTCGTCCATTTCTCAGCCCCTTTGATGGTGCTCAAGCTACAAGACTAAATCTTTCAGCTCTGTCCATAGTGGAATTACTTTTCGGACACCTAACGACATCAGCCAAAACCTTCATCCATTTCAGATACCACAAGAAAAGAGTATCTAAGTCCCCATTTCTGATGAGTACCTGTTATTAGTGTCAGCCCCTGTGATTCAGAATTCAAAAAACTTCAATTTCCCCAGATTTGGCCGGAGAGTAGTGCATAGCAGAACATGTTTTTTATCATAATTGCATATACTATTACTTAAACAAGTTCCATCTTCTTTCTCCTCTTTACTTAACAAGTTTTAAGGATGATACATTAAACATTCAACCATCTAGTTGAGGAGTATTAAGTAGATTTGCTTATGTTTCTTATATATCAGATATCAGAATTTTACTATAGGAAACTGGAATCTGTTGCTTATGATATGTGTGACAAGAGTTCATGTATCTGATAGAAAATAACAATACTGCAACTCAAAAACTGAATTCACTTGTCTGTAGTTATTTATTTATACATCTCTGTGGAAAGTTTCCATTTACATTGTATAAAATGTGAAAGTAAAAAAAAAAAAAACAGAGTCTGTATGTATACATCTGATCTTAGTGATGAAGGAGAAGCAGGCATATGCCACTAACCCTTGTTTTGGTTTCTGTGTGAGCCTACATTCTGGAGCCAATCAACAACATCCTTAATGGTTGGTCTCTTGAAAGGATTCTGGTTTACACACATGCAGGCCACATCTAACACTTGCACCATCTCCTCCTCAAACCCTTTCCCTTTCAGGAGAGGATCAAAAACTTGATCTTGCTTGCCTTCACTTCTCAGTTGCTGCACCCAACCAACCAATTCTCTTGACATCTTTGGTTTGAATACCTCCACTGGCCTCTTCCCAGTGAGCAGCTCAAGCATTACAACCCCAAAACTATAGACATCCCCTCTCATAGTGGCTACCCATGCCTGGCCATACTCCGGAGGAATGTAACCCAAAGTCCCCACAAGTTCAGTTGTGACATGAGTGTGATAAGGGAGTATCAATCGGGACAATCCAAAATCAGCGACATGTGCTTCAAACTTCTCGTCGAGGAGTATGTTGCTGGACTTGATGTCACGGTGAATAATGTGTGGCTCGCAAATCTGGTGCATGTAAGCCAGACCAGTACTTGCTCCTCTAGCAATCTTCAACCTGGTTGGCCAGTCTAGATGAGATGCACCATCAGCTTTCTCGTGCAACCAGTAATCTAAACTTCCATTCTCCATATATGAATAGATAAGCAGCCTAAAGCCTTCATGTACACAATAACCTTGCAGGGAAACCAGGTTCTCATGTTGTGCTGTAGATAGAGCCTCCACCTCTGCTTTGAATTCTCTTTCCATCAGGCCAAAATCTCCCGACAGCTTCTTCACTGCCAACTTGGTACCATCAGCCAAAGTTGCTTTGAAAACCAAACCAAAGCCCCCACAACCCACAATGTTTGCTTGATTGAAGTTGTCAGTGGCTTTCAAAAGTTCCAATATGGTTAGATCCTTTAGCTCATAGGAGTCGCTTGAAAATACTACGACAAGGCTAGTATCTTTGTCAGCTGTAGACGGAAATTGAGAACACGAATTGATCGAAATTGTATCTAGCTCAGTTTTTTCAATGTCACCTCCTGGAATGATCCTTCTCTTAGACAATATCCATAGTGCAAGGATAGTGACAAGTAGTCCAGTGCCAAAGCAGATACCAAGGATCAGTCCAACAAGAAGTTTGGCGTTTATACCTTTAGGTTCAACAGGATGGCTGACTCCTGATGGATTATTGCATGAACGCTGCAAAATTGAACCGCACAACCCTGGATTCCCAAGAAAGCTGGAACTGGGGAAAGTATCAAACTGACCTCCAAATGGTATAGGCCCTTGAAGATTGTTATTTGCCACACTGAACCAAGATACGAAATGCAGACCTCTGAGGGACGAAGGGATTTCCCCAGACAAGTAATTTCCAGAAAGATCCAACCTTTCCAAGTTAGTCAGGTTGGAAATCTGGTCCGGAATACTACCTGTGAAATTATTATGGCTGAGGTCCAGGACATGAAGGGCTCTCAATTGGCCAATCTCTGTAGGTATATTGCCATTGAGGGTGTTATTTCCTAAGTATATAGCTGGTGGTAAATTGGAGAGCTGGTTGTACTGCTGATTAGTAGCATTATTTGGCATTACAAACACGGGTAACTCTAGATAACTGCGGTTGACTCGTCCTACAGCCTCTTGAGATGATAAAGCTGTCAGTTTTGTAAGTGACAATGGAAATTCTCCAGAAAGCTTGTTGCTTGACAAGTCTATGTAAAAGAGATTTGAAAGACTGCCCAACCAGCTGGGAATAGAACCGGTAAGTCGATTAAGAGACAGGTCCAAAACTTCTAGGTTCTTGAGATTGACTAGCCAGGCAGGTATCTGACCATATAACTGGGAGCTACCTAGGCCCAAAACCTGAAGACTTTGGAATGCAGACGAGTCAATGGTGTTTTCATCACTTGGTATAGTTTCATTGACAAAATTTACAGAGAGAATCAGGGTAGTGAGGTTCTTACAACCCATCAGAATCTGTAGTGCCCCAGTAATATTGTTTAATTTGTTGGTGGAAATTGACAGGAAGGACAAAGATTGTAGCGCTAATATGTCAGGTGTGATCTGACCTTCTAGCTGATTAAAAGCAAATCTAACTGCAGTCAGTGACTTGCATGAATAAAGGCTTGCAGGCAAATTACCTGTGAAGTTATTGTTGCCAAGATCAAGGATGCTAAGCTGGACGAGTTTGGAAAAATTGAAGGCAGACAGGTTTCCTTCCAACTTGTTGACGCGCAAATTCAGTCTGACCAGATTGACACAATTCATCAGAGAGGGAGGCAGACTTCCTGTGAGGTTGTTGATGTGAAGATGAAGCTCCTCCAAGCTTGAAAGATTGCCAATATCCAGAGGTATTGGACCACTAAATCCATTAGAGTAGAGCTCGAGGATCTTAAGTTTATTAAGGTTGGTGATGGCATCGCTTACGGGACCAGAAATATTGTTGAGAGGCAGGGAGAGATGTTCAAGTGAGACAACCTTGTATATGTCATTAGGAAGTGTCCCAGAGAGATTGTTGAAACCTGCAGAGAATCTCTGCAACTTGGAACATTGGCCTAGTCCTGGGGGAATTTGGCCGCTAAAATCATTGTTGGAGAAGTCAAGAATCATCACAGAGCGAGAAGAAGCAAGGCAGATATCAGAAGGAATCGACCCTGAAAAACTATTGTTGCTGACATTAAAGATTGTCAAGTTCCAAGCTGATTGAAGGAACGAGCTAGAGGGACTGATTACTCCATGAAAGCGATTGCTTGACAAGTCCACAATCTGAATCATGCTCTTGCCATTACTTGCACTGAAATTAGATGGCAGTTCCCCAGAGAGACGATTGTAGCCAAGATCAAGGATCTGAAGGTTACTAAGAGAAGAGAAGAACCCATCTGTGAGAGCCCCAGAAAAACGATTATGTGACAGATTGAGGTATGACAGACGAGAAAGATTGAGAATTGACGGAGAAATTGAGCCAGTGACGCCTTTAGAAGGAATGTTAAGACCAACAACACGACCATCAGAAGAATCACAAACAACACCTTCATAGAGACAGCAGTCAACAGAAGAAGACCAATTCAAAGCAGAGGAAGATATATTGGAGAAAAAAGACAACAGAGATTTCTGATCATCTTGGTTACAGAAAGTTGCAGCTTTGGAAGAAGGTAGCAACAATACTACCACTAAAAGAAGAACAAAATAGAATACCATCACCAGAGATGCTTTCTGTTTTCTTGGTCTTGAAATGATAGAAGAACAAGTTAAGAAACCAAGTTGAGCTAAGTTGACTTTTTTATCTGTCATCATCATAGCCACCATATTTTACAGGACTAGCTCAAGATCACATAAGTTGGTGCTTGTCACGGTGTTTGTGGTGGTGGTGGTGGAGGAGGAGGAGGATGAGGAGGAGAAGAAGAAAGTGGATGCCAAGTGCAAGATTTATCTGTTCGTTAGGTGGCGACCAAAGTGGTACAACAAGACGGATTTAGAGGTTGCAGTGAGCTCGCACCCCATTGACCAAAACAAAAAGAAAGACAGAAAGTTGAAGTATCTGCGTACGTGGTGTCCGTGTCAGTGGATATTATAATGCCAACTTACGTATAAACATTTACCAAAAATTAAGTAATAAGATGAGCACTAAGGAAGGAGCTGTATCACGAAAAATATGAATATCTTAATAGCGTTTACTTTTTGGTGGGGGCGGCTAAGTGACTGGTGATGGTGGTGTTGATCGTGGTGGTGCTTATGGGTATGGTGGTGGTGGTAGTAGTGGTGGTGGACTTTTTCGATGGTCATCATTGATTTATGACCAAAAACAATTCTACCCCACAATGGTAAAAGCTTGTCAGCCATTGAAGACGATTAAAAAACTGTAACTCCATAGATATCGACAGATGGAACTGACCTAATTCCTTCACCCAGAGGGCTTTTATTGTCCCAACTTGGAGCTCAAGATTAACTGTGAAAAGATTAAGAATATAATAGAGGAAAATCATATAAAAAGTTCAATCTTTCATCAGATTAGAGGATTAGTTGTTCCTCGTAAGTAAGAAAGTAAAGGAAAATCATACAAAGAATCGATCTTTACAAAAATCAGTGGAACTCCATCAAACCCTTTGCTTCCCAACTTGAAGCTCAAGCAAATCTGTGAAAAGATTAAGCAAGAAAATAGAGGAAACCGAAATAAAGAATCAATCTTTTTACCTAGTCAGAGAAGTTGGTGGACGAAGAAATAATGAGTGAAATGACCAAATCTTTTGTTTATGTGCTATGAATATTGACTGGTACAACTGTGTCCTTTTAAGAATGAGATGGCTGTATCTGCACTACTTACCCAGGCATTTGAATATAACTCGTGTGACTGGACCTGTATTTTTGTTCCTGTGGACCTCCATCTTTCACAATCATTGTTTAGTTATAGTGCTAGAGCCAGACATGAGATAAATTTCAGACTTTCATATACTACTGGTACTGCTAACACTATCCTCTCCTAATAAATGGTGTGGCAAGGTTCTTGATCAAGTTTTCATGGCGGCTGAGAAGTGTTTTATGGCTACAGATTTTATAAACCAGCTCCAAAAACTCACCCACTTACCACAATTTTATTCACAAATAAAACCCTTTTCCAAAATAAAGAATCAATTTCTCATGAAGTTTATTATTACACTGATTTTATCTGATATTACATGAAAAATTCTGCATCCAAAGTGTAAGTTTCAAAGAACAGATCATGAATGTCCCTCCTGAACAAAAAGGGTTTGCAACTTTACTACCAAAGAACATGATGAATCTTTAGCATAAGATACTTTTGAGTTGGCCTCTTCACTATTCTATCCCAGAAGACATGAAAAGATAAGGTACAAGCTATATTATGAATGGATCTCATCTCAACTGAATCTTGGCAAATTGCAACCATTATCAGTCCTGAAAGCAATCTTTTCTGTCTGGTTTGGCTTCTGCAGAAAACTGAAAGGCTACAATTTTTATTGTCATGGATTTAAACTGTATGAGCTGCTTGGATCACATTCAAGTCCAGATTCTTGAGCCTCACTACTGATTCAACATGCCCCCTCAATGTGTGAAGCTCCCCAAGTCTGCAAAGATCAAGGAATATTTAGCAAGCACCTACTTGTAGGGACTACTCCTCAAAGAATTGTTTATGAGAATGGCTAATGATTTCAGTGTACCTGGCGATTTCAGCACGCCTTCTTGCCTGTTCAGCAATCAGAGAAGATCGCCTTCCGTTGAACTCCAAGTCAATACCCGACAAGCCGTGTAGACTTCTCTGAGAACGAATCCACTTAGCTGCTCTATCTTCCTTCCCATAATCCTTCTTAGAAGTGAAAGCAGTCTGTTACGGACACCAAAACAGATCAAGTCAAAAAAACTGAGTTCCTGAAAGAAGAATTGCAAACACCAGAGCATTGAACAGTGATTGCCAATCTCACCTTTCTGTCAAACAAAAGATTCCATGCATCACCACTCAAGGCATAACGAACTGTGAACTTGATAATATCCAGTGGTATGTAGAAGATCAAACTATATAACCATATGACTCCGGCCCATCCCCATCCAATGCCTCTAATATAAGCAAAGCTAATATGTGCATATACAGCAATCAAGGTAGCCACCTGAAAAATTGAAGAACAGCCATCTCAGTAACAGTTCGGGAATCTGAACCTGCTAAATTTGTGTCGTGGGTTGCATCCCTTCAGGGGAGGTATAATGTGAAAAATTCTTACCAGTTGAGCCACCACAAAAGCACACATCAATAGTACTCCAGGCCTCTCTAAGAATGACCAACTTTGACTGCGTGTGACAAATATCAGGGCCTGGCTAATGATACTGACTTGTAGATAAATGGCAGATGAAACTTCCTCAGTATTGCTGGATAAGGACTTCACATGAAAGTGCCTCTGAGAGATGATTATCAGGGAGAGAATAAATCAGTTAAGAGATGCATAACTAGTACGTGTTCCAACATTTTAGGACAGGAATATAAGCTCATTACCTCGAAGAAATTAGTTGACACCACAATCCAATAGAACAGGACAGTGACCACAGCAAGATATGTGCCAATGACAATGCCTGTTGCAAATATCTCATTGAGCTTCCAACTGTCAGGACCTGGAGATGGCCTTACACGATCTTTCGAAATTGTCATTATCGTCCCTAAATATAATCACAGATTATCAGTATTCAGTATCATTTATTTATAAAAGTGGAATGAGTATTTGTATTTTGAGAATTTACCATCATTTAGTATCGCAATTATCAGTACCATAAAAGGAGGGAAGTCGTATTCCCATATCAACGCCAAAAGTACGAAACCGAGCTGCGAAAAGGATCAATTAAATTCACAAGTCAATCAAGAATGTAAGCAGAACTGATGCTCAAATATTATTGCACTAGTGCTGCAGAAAGAGTTTAATAAAGTAGAAGAAAGCCAGCTTACCACAATCCTAATGGTTATGGACACAGCATATATCTGCAGATGTATGAAGACTTGTTAGTTCTCCATAAATGACACAAAAGCTAGACATAATGTCATATTGCAACTTGTTAAGTGTGAGAATGCATTGAACTTTGTTTGCTCAAGATCATTTATATATTTGATTCCTGCCTACAGAGATCATCACGTATTTGCATCTTGATATTGGTCTGTAGCACATACCATTCTGCATTTAGTGTACTTATAAGCAAGATTGGAAACTATACTTAACTGTATAGTTCTTCATTCTTTGGAATATGGCTCTGCTGGTTAAGACAGCACTAACAATCACACTTAATCCAGGCTCAGTTAAGACTATATCAGCTGCACCTCTTGCAGCATCGGTAGAATCTGCAACTGCTATTCCGATGTCCGCTTTCTTCAAGGCAGGTGCATCATTCACACCATCTCCAGTCATTCCAACCACATGTTTCTTTTGTTGTAAAATTTTTACAATTTCAAACTTGTGTTCTGAAATAGTAAAATTATAGTTTCAATTAGAAAAAGAGAAGCATGAAGCTTTATACAGGTAAATTTTGACAGAAAATTGACCTTATCTTTCCAAAATTACTGGGACTTCAGCATTTGTTCTTATTTCATTTTGTTTGTGTCAAAATGTTATTGTAATTTGGCCAAATTTTGAAGTAATTTTAGATATTAGTTTCCAGCACAAGTACCAGGGAAAACACCAGCAAAGCCATCTGCTTTTTCAATGAGCTCATCCACTGGAAGAGCTTCATTTTCATCCTTATCACGGCCTAACAATGATGAAGAGGGGTACATGTTTGTCCCCATGCCAAGTCGTCTTCCAGTCTCCTTCGCAATTGCCAGTTGATCACCTATTAGCATATTTATGGTGTTAGTTTCTAAACTGATATGTCTGCAGGAGGTACTCAGAGAGGCAATAAGAAAGATATCTGCGATCTGATAAGCAGCCACGCTGGCTGCTTTTCTGATACACTTTTCTAAAAACCAATGATTCAAGAAAATTTCTCAAAAAAAATGTCAATAAATCTCATATTGCACTTCTCTAACAAAAGTACAAACAGATTACTAACAACTGAAAGATTTAGACAAATCAACAAAATTTGCATCTACCTGTAATCATCTTAACGCATACTCCGAGATTAAGTGCTCTACGGATTGTCTCAGCACTATCATGCCTTGGAGGATCAAACAAAGGCAGCAGTCCACAAAATTTCCAAGGACTTCCTGGACTATCCTTGCTTTTCTCAGGTACTTCCTACAAGTAGTTCAATGGGTTCATAAGAAAATAAAAAAGGTATCTTAATTCTCTTGCTAAATGAAGGTCAAATCAACCGGGTGTAATCATATTCCAACAATTATGTACAGGAAAATCCAGCCAAGAAGAATAACACAAGCTCTATACCTGAATAGCAACTCCAAGAGACCGTAAGCCCCTTTCTGCAAATTTGTCAATGATGCTGTGCACTTTCGCTGCTATTTCATTTCTCTCTTGGCACAAATTTAGAATCTGGCATTATAGACAATAGAATCAGAGTTTTGAAAGTTCAATTAGCTACATGCTCAGCCATATATCAGTAAGTCAATATTGAGACTAATTAACTGTCCTGATAATAATTTCAGGCCTCTTAAGATAATAGTTTAACCATCATCTTCAGTTGCAGACAGAATCCTCATAAATTGCAACAAAATAATGAAAATAGAAGCATTCTTAGAAGAAAATAAAGTTAAGCGGAGAGCAGAAATATATCTGCGATTTTCTGTTCTCAAATATATTATAAGTATGATGTGAAAATTTGAAGATTGAACAAGTAAACACCTGTTCAGGAGCTCCTTTGCTGGCACGGTACCAGTTACCGTCAGAATCGATATATGTAATTGCAGTACGTTTGTCTACAGGATTGAATGGTAAAAAGTGGACTTCTTTGATGTTTGCTCGTGCCTGTAGACATAAAAGTAAAATTGGTCTTGACATAATATTTCAGTTGAAGGAAAGAATATTTGACTGAATGCTCATTTCTGTCTCTACCTCCTTTGGATCAGCAAGCATGTTAACAATGGCTGCATCAATAGCATCCTGATTCTCTAACCTAGACGCTCTTGCCGCAAGCAGGACAATCATTTCTCTATCCATTTCATTGTTAAAAACCTGCAGATCATGTACTGTGACTTTTAAGATTATGTTACAATATTAATTAGATATATAGGGATTTTTGGAATACAATAACTTCTGTCATACATAACAATCTGTGTTCAGTAGATATTCAAGAGCACAGCATTGCAATATAGTTAGTCTTCTACCTCGATAAGATTGCGATCAACCGTGAGACGGTTCAGGGTAAGTGTTCCAGTTTTATCACTGCAGAGTACATCCATTCCTGCCATTTCTTCAATGGCAGTCATCCTTTTTGTGATGGCACCCTGAAAAGAAAAACAGAATCTGTTTTTAAGTTTCAATAGTTTTACAAATTGTTTTATGCTTGTGGTTTCTAAGATTTGCACCTGTTGAGAGAGTCTATGAGAACCAATAGCAAGCGTAACAGACAATACTGTAGGCATAGCTATGGGAATTCCACCAATCAAGAGAACAAGGAGGTTGTTGATACCATCCCTGTATGACCGATGCTGTATTGGGAACATGACGATGATCTCTAGGATCATTCCTATGGCTATAGAGCAAATGCAGAAGTTTCCAATGGCGGTAAGGACCTGTCACAAGATAATAGTAACCATGTCACTTCAAACTAGCAGATTATTTACTTTTTCTTGCTCTAGTGATTTCAGTACAGATTTCTAGTATCAAGTTAATTCCAGCAACAACAAATGAGAAAACAAAAGATTGTTTCAAGTGCATCCATAGAAGACTGGAGTGTTGGGAAAGCCTTTGTTACCTGCTGGAAATGCCCAACAACTTCAGTTGAATCAACTAGATGTGCAGCTTTTCCAAAGAAGGAGTGAACTCCAGTGGCTATTACAAGAGCCTCAATTTCTCCCTGCTTACATGTTGAGCCAGAAAAAACTTCATCACCTGTCCTCCTGGTGACAGGAAGAGACTCTCCAGTAAGAGCTGACTGCAACGGAAAAAAGGAAAATTTTCTTTCCATCATTCTGGGATTGTATACAGGTGAGCAATTGACAGGAACAAGTAAGAAGAAATTGCCTGATCAACTTTGAGTGGATCTCCTTCAAGTAGTCTAGCATCTGCAGGGATGATATCACCGAGCTTAATGCTAATGATATCTCCAGGAACCAAAATGGATGCATCTTTTTCTTGCCATTGCCCATCTCTCAGCACCTGCATTCCCAGATGATCAGTTAAAATTTCAGAATTAACTAGTTCAAAGCTCGGATGAATTTGCATCAATCAATCAAATCTGAGAAAGGTTCAAACACATATGTGAGGAAGTAAACAATGGAGACTCTGAAAATGAAAAGGCAAAAGTGCAGCCCTTTCACAATAGAGAATTCTGAAAAGCTAAGCACAGACCTTTGTTTTGGGAGCTAGACGGGCCATAAGTGCAGCTGCAGCATTCCCTGCATTGTTTTCTTCTATGAAACTGATGGTTGAGTTGATTATTAGCAAGCAAATGATCCCCACAAAATCCTGCCAATCCGGTCCTTGTCCCTGAAAAATTCATACCAAATTGGAAATTTTTATGGTTTGGATTAATGCTGATGAACCAAAGCAGAACTCGTTGAAATAATCGTCTAAGAAGAGCAAGTACATACTCCACCATTGGCAAGGACTATTGCCATTACTGCTGCAGCTTCCATAACCCATGATAATGGATTCCACATGAAACCCAGGAACTTCAAGAACTTGTTTTCCTGCACAAAGACAGTGGTTAAGTGCAGTTCAATTGAATTGTAAGATCAGCCTAGTTGATTTTCTAAACTATCTTAGCAGATATCCGAGGAAGAACAGGTGGATTTAGAATTCAGTTGAAATCTGTGATGGTCCTGATTGCATCTTCTGCTAGATGTAAAGCTTGATTCAGTTAATTTGGCAAGAAGATAGTGGGAAAAGGTACTTACAGGCTTCTCTTCCAACATATTCGGACCAAAAATCTTGATTCGAGCTTCAGCATCTTCAGACGAGAGTCCTTGTCTTGATGTTTTGAGCTGTTCAAAGACTTCCTCCAATGGCAGCCGTTCCTGTGAAATCAATTTCAGAGAGAATGAGCTGCAATGAAATGTATTCCCACATTTCTGATACATCTTCATACATTCGATACGCAACTCACCAAGTCAATTCCTTCTCGGTTGAAGCTCTCAGGATCCAACAGTGGCTTTTCCAGTTCTTCAGCCATGATTCAAGCCTCCTCGGAACCTGGAATTCGGTGTAACAGGATGAATCAGGTTTACAATTCTAACAGTCCAACATGTTTCTGTCAAGTTTGCATCAGATACAATTCCAAATCAATTAGAAATGACTCTAGACCGTAACCAATCTTTGTCATCTTATTGCTAGTTCTGATAGTCTTTCTGCGAAGTTCAGATCTCATTTCAATGTCAAATAACATGCATCACATGGAGACTTAATTCATTAACGTTTCTCAAAGTTCACAAACTCTACAGCTTCCACTGACAACTACTTAAAAGTGAAAAACAAAGAATCATAAACTGCTGAACTGGTAAACTACAAAATGGACATCCCAAAACAAGACAAAACAATCAAATCAACAACTTGGGGAATGAATCATGTTCGCAGGACCAGAAACAGTAAGGAAAAAAGAAGCTCCTTCCAAGTACATACTCTTAAACTATGGAGAAACTGAGAAGAAAACGATCTGAGAAAACACTAGTTCTGAGTGATGAATGCGAGACCCTCCAGGCTCATGTGAGTGTTCACAAAATGGTGTGAGGAAGAAGAAGAAGAAGAAGAAGCTTCCTAGTCCTCCGTGTCCAACATGTGTTATATACGTTCCACTGCAACCTTTAAACCCTAAACCACGACCAAACATGTTCCCAACACTAAACAAGAGTTCAAAACCCAGAACGGTCGTTACTCACCATCAACTACCATTCAAAACTTGCCCATCAAACCTAACGGTCACTCCCTCCACTCAACTGTTCCCTCCAAGAAGAAGGGAAAGTAACATTTCATCAAACAACGACTGTTCTTGAGGATTAGCTGTGTCCCTACGTGGACCATGTGAAACATATGATATATATATATATATATTTATACACAATGAATCTGTCAAAACACTAAGTTGGTCGCTACCCCTATTCGTCACCAAACTAGTTAAGTAGATTACTGGTCTGGTACGTTGTTCTAAGATTTTGACTTTCCCTTTTACATATATAAAGATCAAGTGATATAATTTGATAACAATGGTGGAGAAGTAGTCTCTTATACAGAAAATGACAATGGCAAGTGTGAAAGCGATAGATCCATTATAAATTTCTCAATCTAAATTTGTTTTAGTGTTTTGACCAACTTAGCCGGCCATATGAATCATTAATTTTATGTAATTGTTGACAATCGGTTGGTTCGGGTTTGGATTACAAAATTTTTTAAACTCGAACCGTGTAAGGTCGAACTTAGTCATATTTGATTTAATTTATTAGTTTCGAGTTATTTCGACTTGAGTTCAGTAATGACAACGAATTGGTTAGACTTAAGCTTCGAACTGGGCCTAATTAAATATATATTTTTAATTTTTAAACAACACATTTTTATTCAATATAACGTCATTTTACGTAGAAATTTTAAAATCTGAGCCCGAATTGAAACTTAAAACTTAAAAAAATGATTTTGATCCTAAAGGAGTGCTTGGTTAACGAGTTTGGGAAGATATCAATAAGTAAGGAATGAAAAACAGTTGATTTATTATATATTATCATTACATGAATAGTATTTTTATATCCGAATTTTGGTATTACTCTATGCCCTTCGAATATGAGAGGAATGAAAGTCATTTTTGTGTATCGCACAAATGTTACTCTATGCCCTTTAAATAAATCAATTTAACTTGTTGATTTAAGATTAATTTAGTTTACACTAAAAGTCTTTAGTTTGAAATATGCATACATAAACTTTTAAAGAACTAGATGAAATCAAAATAAGTTCAGATTGATATTTTTCTAAACTTTTCATTTAAATTCTTACGTATTATATAATTATCCTCTTTTTTCATTTAATTTAGGTAATTAAAATTAAGTTTACTGTTAAAAAATTGCTCATACTTAATGATTTTCTGCATAATTTAACTTCTAAATTATTCTTTACGATTCATTGTGACATTTTTAACTATTTAAATTTTTCTCAATAAATCTAATAATTTCTATATTTACAAAATTGTATAATAATTGAATAATCAATAAAAATATTATAATTAGATATTCAAATTTAATTTAATCTAGACAAAAACTTGAATTAATTGAATTTTAAATAAATTTAAACTGAAAGAATCAGATTGATGATTTAAAAGATTTGAACAAATTCAACTACATTTTGACTTAGAGTAAAATAAAAAAAATAAACCAGAAACTTGTTAGGGCGATTGTCAATCTTATCTGCAATTAGAGATAACGATGAGTTGGATGTCGGGCTGCCCAAGGCTGAATTCAGCCCAAAATCTTTTGCCCTAGTTCAGGTTCGACATGAGACTTGATAGGGCCCAAATCCAAATTCGAGCTTGACTTGATTCAACTTGGCTCGACCTAATTTTTAAATTTTTTTAAATTAAAATTAAAAATGACATCATTTTCTATATAATTGTCGAGCCTCGTACAGATCCGAACTTAGGCAGCCCAAGCTCAAGTCCAGTAGGAAGCCCACCCTGAAGTCCGGCCTATCTACAATCATAAAAATTAAACGATTGATGAATTATTAAATCCAGGTTCATTCTCCACTACAGAAACTGGAACAGGGACAAACTCAAAAGAAAAAGACAGATAAACATTACGCATCTGATCTGAAAGCCTCATCCGAGTAAACTGCAATCTGATTAAGCATCAGATCAAAAGTTGCATGGAAAGGAAGAACTTTCACATACATATTCATGCACGGTTGCTGAAAAAATCTAGGATATCTGAAGTGTAGCCCTGAATCTGCCTCCACAAAAACTGACATATTACTCTGAAACCAGGTAAAAAGATGGAATTGCAGACATGGAAGAACCAAAGAAAATGGATAATCACAAGCTACACCAACAGCTCACAAAACCCAACACAGCATAT